>PVKS010006899.1:0-75810 GCA_004027875.1 Aplodontia rufa | reverse complement strand
AAGGGGTTTCCTTGGTTATTGAATATCTGTATTATTTTCTAGAGTGTCTCCAATTATTCCTAAATTATTAAATACATGCCTGCTAAAACTTTCAGCTTTGCATTGCTGAATATTTCACAGAAGGATTTCATTTTATCCTCTGTTTACTTTGGTGAATGAGGCTATCAGAAAACGATTTCATTTCATATTTTAATGAAACGTCTTTCAAAGAGTGCTGATTAATTGTGATGGAGAACTCAGGTTCCTTCATCCTAAGCAGAAACATCTACACAGGACAATTATATGGTTATTCACCTTATTGACCCTCTGGTGACTAAAATTGGCTTACATCCAAGCCCCTGTTCACTTGGTAGGATAGTTGTCTACAGTGTTGGTGACAATATTTGCAGTAATTAAAAGGGCAGAGGGGACCAAGAACAGGGACCATCAGGCCGGTTTCGAGCAAGCACCACTCAGGCTGTAGGACACCCTCCCCGTGGTTTAGCAGCTGGAATGAGGTCTTGCCTTTTATTTTGCTCTAGTTAGTGCCACAGCTCCTCGCATGAGGTAGGCATTGCAAAAGTTTTGTTGAATTTAACCAAGTTGCTGTAAGGACAACGGCTGCTGCTGGACAAAACTCAGCAGGAAAAGCTGGGATGGAAGAGAAAAATAAAATCTATAACCACTGAGATAATAACTGAACTGTAGCATTAATCCTCTGTGCTAAAGGCATTTCCTAGGCCTGAAATTAAGGGTTTGGAAAAAACTTTGCCATCCTTTGGAAAAAGGAAGTCAAATTTGGGATGCTTTCGGTCTTCTTTGACTTGACTCATTTTTGAGAAAGAAGGTAAAAAAAATCTTCATGAAAAATTATGCTGAGTGAAATATCCCAAACTCAGAGACTCAAGGGCCAAATGTTTTCTCTCATATGTGGAAGCTAGAATACAACTGGAAACAGACTGAAAGTTGGCTAAGCCAATAATAACCTCGACATGGGTGAATGTTTACACGAACAGGGGGAACCTTGCCTATGACGCTGGGGGATGAAGGGAGGGGTTCAGGGAGCGGGGTGGGAATAAGAGGGATATCAAGGCAGCTGGAGGGAGGGAATAGGGGGTTATCACTGCAGTGGGGACCCTTCGACATCCATGAGAAGCCCAACTAACATGGGGGTAAAGTAGGGGAAACATGGGATGGGGGGACCCAAAGCAGGGAGATCATGAACCGGCATCAGCCTCAGCTTGCTCTGTCATTATGCATGTAATCATTACCGTGTGGCAACGATTCCCTCCTATGTGTACGACTATGCTGAACAAATTTAAAAAAAAAAAAGAAAAGAAAAAGGAAATAAAATTGATTCTTTGTGTCACTTTTCAGGCATAAAGGCATTTGTGAACATTAAGTAATGTGCATAGTTTGATGGACCAAAGGGATTTAAAGTCTTTGACTTTATTGTTTTACTCAATATTTATTCAAAGAGGCCAATAAGGCTTTAAATAAGTGGAGAGTGTCCCCAAATTCTGATTTGCAAAAAAAAAAAAAGTCTCATATTTTTGCTCTGAAACTTGTCATGTTTTTTTTCCTGTGATAACTACCAGTATGAACTGTGCTCAGTTCTCTCCTTTTGCCATTAAAATTATTCTCTTTAGCCCACTTTTTTGCCGGGCAAGGACAAAGGGAGGACAAAACAAAATGACAGGATGACCTGAAGAAGGTGGAAGCGCCAGCACTCTATGGTCAGTTGAGCAGGATTCAGTGCCGCGGCCAAGGAGGAAGGGAGACATGGCTGCCTTCATGCTACATTAGAGGAGGGCCACAGCTGGAGGCCGGTGAAGGCAAAGCTCATGAGTTCCACTGGGGAAGGGAACAGAATGGGAGGACTGGATCTAAAGGAAAACCACTCCCGTCCCCACAATACCTACTCTACTGCTGCACATGAGCTGTATACACCATCTAAAACTGCCTTCCTCGTGTCCATCTGTATCATAAATCAAAACTGATCTATTAAGACATACCCTAAATATCTGTATTAACTCACTCGAAAGAGTAGACTTTTCATTACAGAAATGTGAATTTCATCTTGGCAAAGATTTTTCCCCCAACCTTCTGACATCACTAAATTGAATCCAGATTCTCTGGGCTGAGTCTATAGCAGCAGAGAATTAACTTTTACAACATAGCCTGTTCCTTGAGTACCATTTTTTTTGGATGATTTTTTTTTTATAAATCTAAGTTCTAGGTATTTTCTCCAATATAAAAACATAAAGCGTATTCTAAAATCTGTATTAGAAAGTTTGCAGTTCTAACTTTGTCTAAGGGATCTACAACATGAATTGGAACCCATCCTATAATACTTCTATGACAAATGGGCATCAAGAATCACAGAGAAATGTGAATTTCCCAGGGCCATAGTCAAGTTGTCACCAACTCATTCCCTTATGGATGGACTTGCCGTGCTGAGGGTACCCTGGGACTTTTTCTGAAGATAGACTAGGGGCACACTAATGTATTCAAGCTGAAGAAACAAGGAAGAGTCATCTGACTAAAGTTCTCAGAAATGAACAGCAGATAATTAATAGGCAGTAATGCAGTACTTTTATATTGTTTTTGTTTTTGTTTTTTCTTTTTTGTACCAGGGGCACTCAACTACTGAGCCACACACCCAGCCCTTTTCCCTTTTTATTTATTTATTTTTTATTTTGAGACAGGGCTTAAGTTGCTTTGGGTCCTGCTAAGTTGCTGAGGCTGGCTTGGAACTTGCCATCCTAATACCTCAGCCTCTGGGATTATAGGAATACACCTCACACCTGCGGTACTTTAATTTCTACTTGAACAAAAAACTTCTAAAAACTCTTCGCACTAGATGTAAAGCTCCAAGTATCTGCCCTAACAGGTGCTCATGAGACTCCTGACACCTAAGTACCCTGTCTTTGTACAAGGTAGCATGACTCCCTGCTTCCAGAGGATAGTACCAGGGATGGATGGCCAACTCAAGGTCAATCAATCACTGATGTCAACTGGTATAAAATAAGAACTCTGCTCCTCACATGTAGATACAATATTGAATTGCAACTGAAAGGCTCCCTGAATTTCCTCTCTTGGAATTTGTATAAGACTTAGAAAACATATGGCCCCACCAATTCTTGTGAGTCTCTAGTAGGGACTTCTTGTAACATGCAGCAAATTATAAAAAGAAAACCAAACAGAAATTTAAAAGCATGTATACCTCCTGTATACATTAGAAATAACCCAGAGAAGTGAACATATATCTCTAGAGTACATCTCAAAGAGCTGTCTTAGAGATCAGATATAAATAGTGTTTTTATCTCAAAGGAAGAGGGATGTGGGGAAGATCTGGATGGCCAGGAAAAGCCCTATTAGGTAAGAGTGGGTTTGCTGCATAGCTTTAGATGGACTCCATCTCAATGAGGAGTCCAGTGATTATCACTCTTCTCTTCCTGGGAAAGAAAAACAGAAAGAGAGGGACCCTTCCAAAGGGGAGCTTCCTTTATAAACAGAAATTTCCCTAATGGAAGAGTAACTTCTACTCTGTTTTCAGAATTCCTCCTTTATCAGAAGTTTCTCAAAAAGGCATATTTGGGGCAGTGTTTTCTGATCATCTACAATCCAGTTTGTGGGTAGCATGTCCTCAGCCCCTCACGTGATCACAAAAGTAGAAAAAGATACCATACGATTAAAATCTAATACTAAACAAACTACAAATGAGGCAAAAATGGCTCTTTGATGACAGAAGAACTTGAGTTAGAAGCAGAATTATAAGTGTCAGGAAAGGAATGTGATGACTTTTCAGGTCTCAGTGCTATTGTTCAGCTATTAGAAATGCTTCTACATCCCAAATACTCACCAGCAATATTACAGGCCTCAGGGAGAATGAACTACTCTGTTATTTCCTCCTAAGCATCTGTCCTAACCCTCATCAGCTAAAGTACAATTCACTACAGTTTTTGATTCTTATAACATGATGGTCCATGTCTGCAATGGCTAAATAATATCTTTTTCTAAAACATTTAAAAGTAACTATAAATGTAGTCATACTAAAGATACCCTAATTGTTTGTCCTCCTATCACTGTTAGTGTTTCTTCCCAGAAAATTTAACTTCTAATTCTCAGCATATTTATCTAATGACCTCATTCATCTATTTTATAAATATTTATGTGCATAGATATTGAAGTGTTTAATCAATGAGTTAATGTCACAATGACAATAAATTCATGGAGAAAACATCTCAATGTACACACACACACATACAAACACACACACAGAGTACTAAGAGATAAAACACATTTTAAAACATATTATAAACATGACCATGCTCAATATAGGATAAAATACTATCATGGACTAAATGGAATGAGGTCAAGTTAGACTAATAAATAGGAGACAAAACACATCACAGGTGAATGGACTTACGGTACCAAAGGAAGGCAGAAGAGGTTGGAAAAGGAGGTAAAAGCCCCTATCCTTGAAATGAGGTTCACTATGTGAGATGAGGCCAAATGAACTGCTCCACCAAGCTGGGTGACAGAACAGCCCCTGTAGGTCTGTGAACCTACGGGTCATTTAAGGACTCAGAAATAGCACAACCGGAAACCCAGCTAAGCCATCAGTGATTGGGAGCCTGAGTTTCCAGCCCAAGATCTAATGTTATACTGGACACCCTAGAGGTAGGTGGGTGAATGAAACTGAAAACGCCGCAGGCAAAGAGGTGAAGAAAGGAGAGAGGAGGAAGAGGAAGAGGCCTCCTCCAGATCAGTTTCTAAAAGTTGTAAACAATAGGAAGTATTGTGGTGGTATTGGGAAAGACAACATTGGAGAGGTAATAGGCCATTAAAAGGAACTGATGCCCTCTTCTTAGGAACAGGCTCACTATCCCAGGAGTTAGTCTCCTTTTCTCTCCCGTGCATGCACTCTCTTGCCCATTTGCTTCTCTGGCATGCTGTGAAGCATGGGGATCTCACCAGAAGCTAAGAAGATGCTGGCAGACTGCTCCTGGACATCCCACTCTTCAGAGCTAAGAGCCACAATGAAATTCTTTTCTTTATAAATTACCAAGCCTCAGGTATTCTATTATAGTAAAAGAAAACAGGCTAAGACAGTGCCCTTATAATCAGAGTCTAGAAAGCTAGCTACCTCTTTGTTTACCATGTGAGGATCTTGTAAGAAGTAAGGAGTCTGCTACCTGGAAGATGGCCTTCACCAAAGCCAGACCATGCTGGCACTGAAATCTCAGATTTCCAGTTTCCAGAACTGTGAGAAATAAACCCAGTCTGTGGTACTTTGTTATAATAGCTAAATAATGATGATAATAACTATAACAGCAGCTTTCCAGGTTATTATATCATTCAACTATGGTCACAAATTGGAGGTGAACTGAAATAATGGAACTAATTATTCATCAGATAAATTTACAAATTACATTGTCACACAAAATAAGGTATTATATATGGCATTAAACTCTAAAGCAGGTAACATGAACATAAATCAAGTAATCAATGTAATATAAAAACATAAGAAACCATGTAGAAATTTTAATCCATTCAGGAGTTTTATGTTTTGCATAATTTTCTAGGGTCTTTGGAAAGACTTATTAGAGTTTCAAATTTTAATAACCATAAACCATATGAAGAATTTTGGTACATCCTCTACTTTATCTGTGACCTATTTCTTTAAGTTGTCAGGAAAGCAAATAAATAATGGTATGTTTTACCCAAATAAAGACTTTCAGTATAAAATAATTTTATTAAAGAGTTTAAGTTGGAATTCTCATTGTTATAATAGGATTAAAAATGCAAACCAATTTATGTCCTACAAATGTACTTAGTACAGGACAATTTTCATCCTGATCTTTTTCACAAAAATATCCCAAACCAATGGCACTCTCACAACGCACCCTGGTGCGGTTGATTCTATTCTCCACCACAAATTGCCAAAAGGAATCAGGAATCCTTGGAGAAATGACTTATTTCAAAGCTCATGTTGGAACATACAACCAAAAAATCTTACATTTTCAAAAGCAAGGAGGTCTTCCAGATTAATGTGATTTTTTAAAAGGGTACCAAGAGGAGCTGGAGCAGTGGCTCAGCCATTACTGCGCTTGCCTGCCTGCGAGAGCAAGGATGTGAGTTCGAACCCAAGAACCACATACACAGCAAAGTGTCAGAGCAACAGAACCACATGAAAAACTAAATAAAATTGATTCTCTCTTTCTCTCTCTCTCACTGTCACTCTCTCTGTCTTTAAAAAAAGAAAAAAGGTACCAAGAAATTAAACAGAAGAATAATCTTTTCAACAAACAATGCTGGAACAACTGTATATTCACAAGCAAAAAGTTAAATTGGATCCCTACCTTGTACCAGATACCAAAATTAATTCAAAATAGATCACAAGTCTAAATATAAGTGCCAAAACCACAAAACTGTTACAATATAATGTAAGTATAAATCTTCAAGAACTTGAATTAGGCTATTATTTCCTAAATAGATTACCAAAGGACTAAGTGACAACAGAAAAGATAATGAGTTGTTCTTGATCAAAATTAAAAATGTGTATGCTTCATAGGACACCATTTACAAAAGTGAAAGCGCAACCCTCAAAATGGGAGAAAATGTCTGCAAACCATATAACCGATAAGGATCCAGGATCCATAATGTGGAAAGCTCTAAAAAATTAAGAATAAAGAGACAACCCAGTTCCTTAAAAATAAGTAAAGTATAAGGGCTGGGGCTGGGGCTTCGGTCAATGGTAGCATGCTCACGTAGCATGCACAAGGCCCTGTATTCAGTCCCCAGTACTGCAAAAAAATAAAAAATAAGTAGGGAAGGAAATAGATATTGCTTCAAGGAAGATACAAACATAGTCAATAAACATAATTCATAATAATCCAAAAGTAAAAACAACACAATGTCCATCTTATGTTGGAAGAGGAATGAAGTACTGGTCCTTCCCTTTCCAAGGTCAGGCATCCCAGGGACCTACTGGGTAAAGGAGGCATAGAGGAACAACCACCACCACCTTATTTGTTTTTGAGCAAATATTATTGCCTCTCACTGTATGTGCTACCCTATTGTGCTTACTATGAAGCAGGAAGTCAGCCATCTAGCACTACGCGGACAGATAAAATTTTTATCCAACCGAACACTGACAGCGCTGATTTTCTCCAGGCAATGTGGTATTATCAGTCCTCGGTGAGTATTCTCTAGGTGGCCTTAAGTTTTCCACAAATGTCCCTCCCACAGTTATAGGTACTTCTTGTGGCCAGAAAGACTAGGAAAAGACAAACAAACAAACAAAAAAATACCCCAGTTATCCTGAATGAAAACCACACCAATGTTTTGAGGAACTAAATGGGGATGCAAAAATAAATACATAAATAAATAAATAAATAAAATCCAGGTCTATTGGTAAGAACCGGAAAATCAGTAGTCTAGTCCTTACTGTAGGAGCCACAAACAGTCATTTCTTGCTATTGTTTAGTAAAGATCATCTTTCCCTGCTTCTCACATTATTTCTTTTGAGTTCTCCTACATCACAGAGTGCTTGAGATTTATAGATGATAGATGATAGATAGAGAGATGATAGATTTGTCTACACAGAGAGGAATAATAAAGAAACCAGCCTTTCTGTAATAAAAATATCTTTATTTACCTAAAAATCAATGTGAATTACCCTTAATATTCTAATCCCTAAGCAACCCTCATGACCTTTTCATAAAACTGTAATTTAATATTCCTTTTGCTTTTCCTAGCATACAATGTGACTTGCCTGGATTTTAAATGTATATTTGACTCCTTCTGAAATGTTAAAGATCATTTTTTTCCTTGAAATAGGCTTTCTTTTTTTCAAATTAGATCCTGTGCTAGAGGCCAACTAGACTCTGAACTCCACTACAATCATATAGGCAGATGTTGTTAGACCCATGTTTAAATAAGAAATTGAGGTTTACAGAGGTTAAGTGAGTCTCCAAAGTTGTGCAGCAGCCAATCTGAGAATCTCTGACCCTAAAGCTCCAGCTCTTTTTCACATAATAAGAAAATAGTTTTTAAGATTGTACTGCTGTGTGTCTGTACACGTGTGTACAATGCCCTCCCCTACTTTCTAAATCAAACATTGTTACTGGGGCTAGCAAAGATCTTTCATTGACTTATAAATAAAAAGAGCCATGAAATTGATTTACGGATTGAGGGGAGGTGGTTCCCAGCCTCTGGCTGGCAGTGTTCTCATTTCTTCCTTCCAGCAGCTCTTGAATGAACAATGAAAACCATATAATAATATTACTGAGGCTATGGAGGTTTTTCCCCAGAGCAATGACCTCCATAAAATCACAATCAATCACATCTGCCATAACCTAGCCATCTCAACAGATGTTTTGGTTTTCATAGCACTACCACCATCCACTAGAGTAAGGAGCTAGGATGTTTCCCAAGGCCCATGAGTTAAAGGTTTGACCCTCAGGATGCAACCACTGGGAGGTGATTAAGCCTTTAAGAAATGGAGCCCTGGGAGGTCCTAAGGACACTGGGATGTGCTGTTGAAAAGTACAGTGGGACCTCCCATCCCTTACTGTTTTTCTCTTTTGCTTTCTGACCATGACTTCAACAGTTCTACTCTGCCATGAGCTCCCACCATGAGGTGCTCCTCTTCCACAGGCCCAAAGCAGGGGCTAGATGTCTAGAGGTGAGATCCAGTATGGAAAGCTGACTAGCACACCCTCTGATATTTCAGTTTCTGTTTACTGTTTTACAGGTCTGTTTCCAGATGGAAGGTAAATGCTTAGGGATTATCTCAATATCTGAAACAGAGTAAGTTCTATGCAAATGAATTTTTATTTCAATTAATTTTTTCTGTCTCTTGAAGTATGGCTATGTTAGTTTTTTGTCACTGTGATCAAAATACCTGATACAAACAACTTTAAAGGAGGAAAAGATTATTTGGGCTCATAATTCCAGAGACTTCAATCCACAGTAGGCTAATCACATTGCTCTTGTCCTGAAGAAGGGCATGGCACAGGAAAGCTGCTCAGCTCATGGTGGCCAGGAAACAAAGAGAAAGAGAGGAGAGAGCCAAGCACACCTCCAATGACCTGCTTCCTTCAACAAGGTCTCACCGCTTAGTAGTCTGTTCAGTTGGAAATGTTTTAACCCACTGATGAGGTCAGAGCCCTCATAACCCAACAATCCCCAGAGATCTCACCTCTAGACATTGCTTCACTTCGGACCAAGTCTGTAGCACAGGAATTTTTTGGGGACATTCCAGATTCAAACCATAACAATGGCAGTAGGTAGTGCAAGCCTCAAATGGAATTCTTTACTCATCCAGGCCTAGCAGATCAATTTATTAAAAAAAAAAAAAATTGAAATTTCAACAAGTGATAGTAATCCCTTTTTGTTCTAATCCATTTTCCTTTACATTGGTTGGGCTCACCATTCCTTCTAATGGAAATTTGCTGAATTTAAACTTTATAAATATAGTTGGGAGGGAAAAAAGAAAGAAATCTACAGAAAGGTGAACTGAATATAATGTCCAACTGCTTATGTAAGTCTTCTCAATTAACAAATCCTAAGGAGCAGTTTAAATTAATTCACACAAGCTCTGACATTCATCTTTTCCCCAGCAGGCCATCACCAATGATGATCCAGTTCTGCTTTATCCAGTCAACTTATAACTAAGCTAGGTAGTTTAATACTGTCATGTTAAAGAGAAATAATGAAGAATTTTTGGCTGAATGACATGAGACAAATCAGTTAAAAAAATCAGCAGGCTATTTGGAAATAAGTTTCCCTTCGGATGCTCCTGCTGTAGGGTCTGAGCCAGTATCCCTGCATGTTCTCTATAATCCAATTTCTTTGAAAATGCCTTTCAGCCTCCCGCCTCCCTTTTTTGTGCACTATTGATGTTAACCATGAAGGAATGCAAACACTTGCACCATCAAAAGCAAATAGCATCTTACCACCCGGAATGTCCTGGCAGGAGTTCACAAAAACAAGATTTAACTCCGAAGAATGGCAGTGCGAGACAGAATTAATGGGTGGTCTTTCTAGAAACACGGTTTGTAAGCATCACTGAAGTAGATTTTGGTGCCTTAGCATCAGCATCTCTCTGCCTATTGTTAGTATTTTAGCTATAATATTAACACACACACACACACACACACACACACAAAGACATTTCATGGAGAATTTTAAAGTTAAATTCAAAGTTTTGCAAAACATTTTTTTCAAACCACCAATGGTTTGAAATGCTGATGGTTTCTGATAATTCTCACTCCTCACATATCAGCTTTTTACTTTCTTTGCTGATATTACTTAGTGCAATTCCTAGGTAACCAAGGAAACTTATTTTGATGATATTATGGACAATGCGGTGTTTGCTGCAAATGTTTATATAATGGCTTCTTTCCTTAATATCTGAGGAGGGAAAATGTTTTTTTTTTTGTTTGTTGTTTGTTTTTTGATACAGAAGATTAAACTCAGGGGCACTTTACCACTGAGATACAGCCCAGATGTTCTCATATTTTATTTTAGGACAAGGTCTCACTAAGTTGCCAAGGCTGGCCTCACTAAGGATCCTCCTGCCCCAAACTTCTGAATCACTGGGATTCCTCGGATTACAGGCGTAAGCCACTATGCCTGCCATGGTTTAGAATCTTTGCCTATCTTGGTGGTGACTTACCTGTTAGCTATGCATTCTTTCACTTGTCAAAGATATGAGATTTGCGAGTACTGTGACTCTAGGATAATTTCTAGCCTGAAAACTCATACTATCTTCCATCTGCAATTTTCTAACTATGTGTGAAATATTTATGGAAAAAAATATCCTCCAATCGTTTTATTTCTTGTAACTATGCTGATCAACTTTTTGGCACTTGATCTTTTAATCACTTTGTCGTACATAATACAGAGTGATTCAATGTGGACTGAATGCTTCTCATCTCCTACTTATGTGGGACTCCAATCCTTCAATCAAAAGCAGCATGAACTATCAGCCTCATTACTGATCATCATCCAATCAGGTTCTGAATGAGAAGCACTCCGTATAGATATCTCTTCAGCATAATGATTTCAATTCCGTTGGAAATACACTCAGAATTGGAATAGGGATTACTAGAACATTTGTATCTCTACTTTTTAATTTTCTGAGGAACCTCCATGCTGTTTTCCATAATGGCTGTATTCATTCCCACCAACCACGCTCAAGGTTCCCTTTTCTCCACTCATCTGTCATCTCTGTGATCATTGCCATTCTAACAGGTATGAGCTGATATTTCTTTGTGGTTTGAATTTGTATTTCCTTCATGATTAGCAATGATGAGCAATATATATATTGGCAATTTGCCTAGAAATGTCTATTTAGGTCCTTGCCAACTATTTAATTGGGTTCTTTATCTTCTTGATATTAAGTTGTTTAAATTCCTTATATATTTTGGATATGAGCCTCTTATCAGGTGAATGGTTTGCAAATCTCCCCATTCGTAGATTGTCTCATCACTTTATTTTTTCCTTTCTGTGCAGAAGCTTTAGAATTGAAATGGATATGCCAAAGCAGTATCTACATCCCCATGTTCCTTGCAGCATTATTCTCAATAGCCAAGATGTGGAAGCAACATAGGTTTTCATACTAGGAATGAATGGATGAAGAAAATGTTGTATATATACATAATAGAATACTATTCACCCTTAAAAAAAAAGGAAGGAAATCCTGTCATTTCCAACAATGGATCAACCAAAAGGCCATTATGCTAAACATAAGCCAGGCATAAAAAGACAAATATTACATGATCTCATTTATATATGGAATTTTTTAAAAGTCAAAGCAAAGTCATAGAAGTAGGGAATAGAATAATAGTTAACAGAGGCTACAGTTGGGGTGCATGGGGAAAAGGGTGATACTGATCAAAATTTCAGCTACAAGGAATAAGTTTTAGGATATTACACAAAATGATGACTATAGTAAATAATGCATTGCATATTTTGAAATCACTAAAAGTATAGATTTTAAATGTTCTGAGCACATACACATAAAGAAGTTAGGTGATGAGCTTGCTAATTAACTTGATTTAATTATTTACTATGTGAGTATGTGTCAAAATATTGAATTATACCCCATAAATAGAGAATAAAGACAATGATTTTTTTTAATTTAAAAATAAAATTTGGCCAGACATGGTAGCATATACCTGTAATTCCAGCGATTTGGATGGCTGAGGCCAGAGGACTGCAAATTCAAGGCCAGCCCTTACCAATTAGAAAGACCCTATCTCAAAGGAAATAAATAAAAAGGACTGGAGATGTAGCTCAATGGTAGAGTGCCCTTGAGTTCAATCCCACTACAAATAAATAAATAATTTTTAAAAAATTTTATAAAAAAGAAGTTGTTCTATAGTCTGTAGCTAGATGCACTTAGCTTGATAAGTGCAATAAGATGCTGGACACATTGTATGCAAGCCTGATTCCAGACACTGTGACCCTGTTGGGCGAAAGATATGGTATTTTCCCTGTCTGTTGTAAGGGTCACAGCCAATACTACCACAATGAAAGTCAGCATAAATATATTTAATCAAATTTCACATGACACAGGAGACTTCAGAAATGAAGATTCAATGATTCAGAAATAGGAATTTTAGTTTTTATGATTCCCTTTAAGAGAGAAAAAGAAGTGTGAGATAGGAGATGGAAGAAACTCAGAGAGACCTTGTCCCTGAGATCCTCCCATCTCCTGTGGTTCTAAGTGCTCAGCATACCAAAGTGCCATGCTTTGGAGTGTCATGATTTGAGCCAGAAGAACTCCATAAGTAACTCACAAGTATTGGGAAAAATTTTTGAGGAAATGAAATGTAAAGAGTAAGTTCCACCCATGACGGGATCCTCCTCTCAACGGCCTGGCCAGACCCTTTCAGCTGCAGTTTTCCAATCCTGATTCTTCACTGTGTATCTTTGACATTCCAGCCGAAGGAAACTAGAACATGCCGCCCCCAAAATATGCTGTTTGGATATATTGATTACTTTGAGAAAAAAGCATTTGAAAAAATAACAAATGAATACAGGCTTTCTCTAAACTCTCCTGATCGTCTAAAGACAGATTTTCTACAGGGAACTCAATCAGTTTTACCAACCAGGGAAGATTAACTCTTATCATCAGAAAGTATACTATGAGTCCTCCAGAATTCCAGTAGAAGAAGCCACACACACACGAACATTGTCACAAACTATTATCTATTCTTCTAAAGGTCTATTCTTCTTTCCTAAAAATCATTTCTTCTCCCTCAAGCTGCTTACATACCTCCCATCCTCTCCCCTATGAAGCAGGTATACAGGTTCCTACATCTCATTGGGTTGGGGGTCTTATCTTTTCTTGATGCTCCTGTACACATAATTAATTTGTAGACCTTTTCTCCCATTCACCTGGCTGTTGTCAGTTTATTCCATTAACTGAACTTTAAGCCCTCAGATGATAGGAAGAATGTCTTTCCTCCCCCATACAGCATTTCCACAAATGAGAGGTTACATATGAAACCCTCCAGACTTCACACAGGTAGTAAAATGAGTGAAGTCAGCCAGACAAGCTAAAATGCACAGGAGCAACTGCTGGCCTCAGGTCTACAGGGGAAAAGTGCTTCCATGAAATCTTTCAGAGTAACTGAACCAATTTTCAAGAGAAGATAGAAATCCCAGTTTTTACTGTCACATTGCTGGTGGAACTGAAAATGGTTCAGCCACTCTGGAAATCAGTATGGAGACTCCTCAAAAACTCAGGGCTGGAATCACCTTATGACCCTGCTATCCCACTCCTGGGTATTTTCCCAAAAGAGTTAGAATTGGCATATTATAGAGATACAGCTTCAACAATGCTTATAGCAGCTCAATTTATTATAGCTAGATTATGGAACCAACCCAGATGCCCCTCACTTGACAAGTGGATACAAAAACTTTGGTACATATATACAATGGAATACTACTCGTCTATTAGAGAAAACAGCATGGTTTTTGCAGCCAAATGGATGGAGATGGAAAAATTATGCTAAGTGAAATATCCCCAAATCAGAGACTCAAGGGCTGAATGTTTTCTCTCTTTTGTGGAAGCTAGAATACAACCAGAAACAGTATGATAGATGGCTAAATTAATAATAACCTCAACATGCATGAATTTTTACATGAACAGGGGGAACCTTGCCTATGATGCTGGGGGACATAGGGAGTGGGGAAGGGAGAGGGAGGGAATAGGAAGGATATCAAGGAGACTGGAGGGAGGGAGTATGGGAGAATCTACTCAGCGGGGAAACTCCAACCTCCACAAGAAGTCCAATTAACAGCGGGTTAAGTAGGGGGAAACATGGAACCATGGGGAACCCAAGGGGGGAAACCATGGAATGGCATCAGCCTTGGCTTGCTTTCTGAATATACATTTATTCTTGATTGTTTGATAATGATTCCCCTTAATTGTAAGTCCATATTCAACAAATTAAAAAAAACAGATTAAAAAAAGAAGAAACAAATACTCTTTCTTAAAAAAAAAAAGAAATCCAAGTTTTTTATGTGAAATTGGTGACTAATTGGTGTGTTCTGAATGTTCACATCTTCCAAAACTCAAGAGCTGATACCTAACCCTGAAGTAAAGATCTTTGGAGGAAGGTCCTCTGGGAGTTCATTAGGTCATAAGGGTAGAGCCCAATGAATGGGATTAGTAACTGTAGAAAAGAGACCTCAAGAGTTGGAGGAAGTATAGTTCAAGCTTTGTGCAAGAGTCTGGGTTCCACCACCAGCCCCATGTGAAGATACACTGTGATAACTCTCAGTCAGCCAGTGCCTTGATCTCAGACTTCCCAGACTCCAGACTGAAAGACATAAATGTCTATCATTTTACTTATAAGCCTTCCAGTTATAGCTATGACAATGTAGTGGCCCAAATAGACAAAGACACTAATCCAGTGATACACAAAACTATTGGATACTAGCACAATCCTCCAGTTTATGGCTTCTACCTCTGATAGTTCTCATCCGTGGCTTAAAATGCATATGGCAGTCTTAAGTGCCTTGCTTACAACTTAGAGAGGTGAGGTAAGGTAATTTATTGATATAAATTGATGGAGAAGAATTAAAAATAGAAAGCATTGGGGCTGGAGCAGTGGCTCAGTGGTAGAGCACTTGCCTGGCATGTGCAAGGACCTGAGTTTGAACCCTCGCACCACATACACAACTAAGTGTTGGGAAAAAACAAAGATGAAAAAAGGAAGAAAATTGTCTCACTCTTTCCCTCTCTCTTTCTCTCTCTTAAAAAAGAAAAAGAAAATATTGGCAATGACATCCATGCACTACAAAAGTGATCTACCCTAAGCAGTATTGAGGGAAAACTCTCCATGAGCCTTTCATGTTCAAGGATATGTGTCTAACTAGCGACCTTGGAAGATAGATATGGAGGCACCATATCTATCTACCACAGACAGGCATAGTGTGCCTTTTACAAAATACTCAGACTGAGGAACTCAGGGTTCCTCTCATATAATGCAATCCACAGCACTATGTCACACTGTGAGAACTGTGGCTCAGTGAAGATACTTCTTCTTCTTGTTATTATTATTATTATTAATTATTTTATTAATAAAAAGCCCTATGGTCTCTGTCCCAGGAATTTCATGTCTTCTGCTAACATGCAAAAAACAGTAGCATACTAACATATTAGACAGCAAATATATTACAATCTCAGATTCTTCATAGCTCTTCACAACCAATATTAATTTTCTTCTTTTACTCTAAGCTCTAGCTATAGTAGCCACTCTAAAATGAACGTATAGAATCTTCTTCCATGTTTCCCACATTGCTCTGAATCAGTATACTCTTCTTTTTCTTTTGAAAGGATTTCACCTAATTCTCCAACAAAACAATCCTGAACTTCCACCATTTCAAGCACCTAAATCTTTATCTCATTGTTTTTACCTATTTTGGGACTCCATCTTCACCTTCAGACAATTGTTGGTGTTGAACAATGAAAGGACTAATAGGCTCTGCCTGTCATCCTGGGTTTGAAAATGTTCTACTGGGCTGGAGCGGTGGCTCAGCAGTTATGGTGCTTGCCTGACATGTGCAAGTACATGACTTCAAACCCCAGCACCACATACACAACAATGTCTCGGAGTAACCAAACCTACATGAAAAACTAAATAAAAAATTGATTCTCTCTTTCTCTTACTGTCTCTCTCTTCAAAAAAAAAAAAAAAAGAAAGAAAGAAAAGAAACTGTTCTACTACTTACTGGTTGTGTTACTTTTGACAAGTTATTTAACCAACCAATGCTTTAGTTTTCTTTCTATAAAAGGGGGATAATAATAGTCTTTAATTCCCAGAATGATCTGGAAACAACACATCTAGCAACTTAGGCTAATATGTAATGCACAGTGACAACACAATAAATGCAACTAGTTATTATTTGCATGAATAGTTGTTTTTAAAAACTCAGTTAAAAGGTGTACCTTAAATGCAGGTTGGTGATTTGCAATCTTAATTCTATCATTCGGAAATGGAATGATAATTTAGGAGTAAGTATGTATTTGGTTCTTTCCCAGTTCAAACCCTCAATAGTTTCATAAAACATTATTTCTATAGTGTTTTCTTCTGAAAAAGCAGACATCTCATATCCCAGTCTTCTCATAGTGATATGAAGGACCAAGCATCATTCCCTCTCCAATCAGATTGTAAATGTACAAATACACTATAAAGTTAAAAACTCAATGACAAACACTCTTCCATAGACAGCCTTGCACACTTAGGATGTTCTAAATATTATCACATAAATAGTACAAGTTTTCTTCACAGCCCTAATAAAAAATAAACAAAAATGCAATTCACTAAATATTCCTTGTCTGCAGCAATGCTCTCCTAGTATTTTCACTGTGATGTGGCACTTTTCTTAATGGCTTCAAAAGACATTCCCTGGTTTTTTAAGATCTCTCCTTTCTGTTTTTCTAAGCCAGTGACAATTAAACTAAAAATTCCAAAGGGGTAAAGCAAAAGAGGAAAAGCTACAAAAATCAGAGTTGATTTTCCTACATTTTCCCCCTCCCAATTTCCAAGCAGCTAATCCCCTCTCAAAAAAGTACAATAGAGCAGCTAGACATAAAGAAAAGGAGATAAAATTGGCCAGCCAGCACATTGTTCTTGCTAATCTGAACCATTTACATAAGGGTTAGAAGGCTTGTTTTATCATTTAAACAGACTTAAAAGCCTCTTTGCAAATGAGATTTAGTTCCTACAAAAGAATGAATTCAAGCTATTTGGTGAGTTTCTGCTAGACCAGCACTGGGAGCTGAGTTGGCAGTAACCAGAAGCTACTTCTTTGGCCACATACAGTATATGCAAAGATTGCTTCCAGCTGCCAAAATTGAAAAGCATCAAGCTGATTAAATTCTTTCCAGGAGGTGAACAGGATGAGGGGCAGGTTAAAGGCCAATAATATCAGATCTTAAATTGTACCTGGGCAAATTCTTTCTTTATGCAGGTGCTTTAAAAGTGGCTTTGAACATTCAGAGCCCCTTGAATCTTCATTTGAAAAGGAATAGGAGGGCAGACAGCAAATGAAATTCAGAGACAGAGATTTAAAATAGTCTCAAGCTGTGAAGTGAAGACAATTTAAACTCTTTGATTCATTGTTGGTGAGAGTGGCATTGGGTACAAGAAAAACTCCATAAGAACTCCCTTGCCAACCTTAGTACAAAAGATAATTAATTAGAAGGAAAAGTTTTTCTCAACACAAAGGAGTTATACTTTTTGCACCAAAATCTTGGATTTGAAAAATCAAGTTTATGTATACTATACCTATTATGTGCTTTACCTGGCACACCTTGAACAGATATTCAGTGTGACCTTGGCCTGGGGCTCAGCGGAATGAGTAGGTCGGCCTTGGTTAAATTTGCTCCCAGAAGGTACCAGAGTTGTTACTCCTTCCATTCTTAAGTCATCAAGATCCTCTGCAACAACACAAACAATCACAGAGCGAAAAAAACATTAAGCCTAGTAGAATTAAGGAGAGAAGCTCCTGTTTTCAGGTAGATACCTATAGGCAGATGCCAGTATTTTGTAAAGCATGACATTATTTTATATATCTCCTTTGCAAAAATCTAAAGTCATGCACCAAGTATTTTTTCAGATCATTCCTAGATTAGTTGGAGACTAATTATTTGAGAATATTTACAAGACACAAAAAGGTGATACTGCATATACAACAAACAATGAATAGAATATATAGGATAGGATACAGATTCTCTGTTGTCACTTTACCCCAGGAAGCCAAACCAGAAACTGCAGCAATCAACCCAAAATGTCAGGACTTGCTCAGTGACTGGCAGTTTCTCTGTGTTTTTCATCTTTGTTTCCAACTCAGCCAAGAAGATAAAGCCAAATATACTCTACAACCAAAACCAATTACATAAATCTTCCATTTCCAATTAGCCTGCTTCCAGCTTCTCCACCCAAAAATCTCTAATCAAAATTTAACTGAAACTTTTTTTTTCATTATCAATTTTTCCTTTATGCCTGGGCAGGACAACAGGATACCTGGGTAGTTATGGTTTGAAGGTGAGGTGTCTTCCAAAAGCTCATGTGTGAGATAATGGGAATGATTGGATTGTGAGAGCCTTAACCCAGTTAGAGGATTAACTGGGTGGTAACCTAGGCAGTTAGGGTGTGGCTGGAGAAGATGGGTCTTTGGGGGTCTATCTCTAGGGTATATATTTTGTATCTGGTAAGTGGATCTCTTTCTCTGCTTTCTGATTGGGGTGCCCTGAGCCACTTTCCTCCACCACCTTCCTCCATAATGTCCTGCCTCATTTCTAGCCCCAAGGAATGGAGCCTGCCTTCTATGCACTGAGATCTATGTGAGTGCCCCAATAAACTTGCCCTCCTCTAAAATTGTTCTTATCAGGTCTTTTGGTCACAGCAGGAAAAAACAAACAAACAAAAAAAAAACCCTCTATTTTTCCCAGGTCCTCAATCAAGACTTAAACAAAATCTAAATTTCCCTTGTGATTCAGTTCAAATATAATATGTATGTGTACGTAATCTACTTCTTAGCAAAAAGGATTCCATTTACTTGCTTTTAGCCCTAGCAAAGAAGACAAAGTTTCAAAGGATCAATTGTAGTTTTGCCTAAAGGTAATCCATTATTAATGGCATAATCTACATAAGGAGGCAAATCATTTTCTTGGGATAAACTAAAAGTACCAAACATTTTAGACATCTCATAAAACAGTTGAGAGGATTTCTAGGTTCAACTGGATATTACAAATTTACAATGAGTGTGAAATTTTCCTGAGATGGTGACAACTCAGTCTAAACAAGGACAGTCCTTTTGAAGCAGATGGCCAACAGCCTCCTTTGACAAACAGCCCCATGTAAAAGCCCTTTTGCCTTCTTATGCCTCAGCAATCTGGAGTAGCCCCTTAGAGTTTTAACTCAGCTTTATGGGAGCCATCAAAAACTCATCACCTTGACCTGGTTGCAAAGACTTAGTCCCTTGTTTAATGGCCTAGCTGTCATTTCAAAACATGGTGCTTTTGCTGGAGTAGTGACAAGTTCTGTTATTGATCTTGTGGTTCCTTGGCCAATGCAGACACTACTACTGCCTGAGAACACACTTTCTACTCAGCAATGAACCTCTCATGAGATACTGGTAGTCTGTTCTTCACACTGCAACACCATAATTTTTGCCACTCTCCTGTCCCTACCAGAAAAATAGTACCTCATGATTTTCTTACTTCAGTTAAAGAACTTGACAAGCTAAGCTGGATAAACATCACATATCTAAGGTCTCTCTAGCCTCCTCTGCCCCATCTCTTGATCAACTGTGATCCATGTTCTCTAAGGAAGCACAGGGGAAGCTTTCTTTGCAGTTCCTATATTTGACCAATGAAAGTTCTCTTCCCATAGGGAATGCAATTGTTGTGAAATTTCATTAACCAGGAAAGATTAACTGATTAACCACAGGAAAGGAACTGAAAGTCAAACCCCACACCAAGCCTTGTGTGCTCCTTAAGCCCATTTCAACTCTTTTGAAAAACCACTCAATACAAATTTGCCTCCAAATTTCCATTTATCCCTCCCCTATGAAGAAGGTACATAAGTTTCTGATACTCAGTAGGTTACCGGGTCATCACCATCCTCTGATGTTCCTATGCACATTAATGAGTCTGTATGCTTTTTCTCCTACTATTCTACCATCAGTTCATTTCACTGAGCCTTCCAGAGAGCAAAGAAGAGGGGAATTTGCCTCACTCCTGTAATATCATGAATTTACATTTGCTTGTAGAATAAAGTCTTCCACCTGAGTAGATTCAGATGGCAGAACTATCGGATTTACTTGAGCTTGTCAACTTGTGAGAGACCTCAGAGTAAATATATGCACAGGTATAACTTTAAAAAAAAATTTTAAGCATAACCTTGGGATGCTTTGAAAGCAAAGGGTTTTCCAACTCTGCTGGAACCTCCATTCAGAAGTAGACAAGATATATAAAATTATTTTAAATATATTCCTACTTATAAAGTGGTTAATATTATAAAGATTGAGGCTCATAAGAAAATAAATAATATGGGGCTAAAGAAAATGTTCTAGCAGATCGTTCTGCCAAATAAACAGCCTTTACAAAGGCTGTGATCCTATCTAAACTCTTAAAAGAGAAATCCTGGACAAATTAAAAAACAAAGTTATAAAATATCAACATTTAACTCATGATTTGAACAGAGCAATGAAAAAACTATGCTTCTATATCATGCTAAGTGAAATAAATCAGAATCAGAAAATCAAGGGTTGACTGTTTTCTCTCATATATGGAAGCTAGAGGAAACAAAGGGAAAGAAGGCTGTGGGGGGATCAGATATCATAAATATATTGGGAAGATCAGTGGAGTAGAAGAATGAGAATGAGAGGGAGGGAGGAAGGATGGGAAAGGGGAAGAGATACAGAATGAATTGAATAAAACCATGTTATGTGCATATATCATTATACCAAAGAGAATTTCACCTTTATTTTATCTATAGAAAGAGCCAACAAAAAGTTAATACAGGAGAGTAGAGCAGGAAGAAGAGGAATTAATTAATACAGGAAGAAGAATAAGAGGAGGGAGGAGAGAAGAAAAGGGGGAAGGGTTGAAATCAAATTCATCGTATGTATGAGTTTTGACAAAAAATGAACCCAAGTACCATGTGTAACTATCAGGCTCTGAAATAAAAGAAAGACAGATGGACCATGATTCTAGCCTCAGTTGACAATCTCTGCTGGTCTTGGTGACACAGGATGGCTTCAAATGCAGAGTAGCTAAATTTCTCCAGGAAATTACTCATCATAGTACAGATAAATTGTTTACATTCTTAAATCAATATGACTGGAGAGACTTTAAAG
This sequence comes from Aplodontia rufa, assembly GCA_004027875.1. Taxonomy (NCBI): domain Eukaryota; kingdom Metazoa; phylum Chordata; class Mammalia; order Rodentia; family Aplodontiidae; genus Aplodontia; species Aplodontia rufa. The sequence goes on along the minus strand of PVKS010006899.1, from coordinate 54,432 downwards.
TAAGGTATTTTTGAGTCATGTGTCACTTGTCATCAACATAATTCCTGAAAAACTGTAAATGTATGATATGGCCAGGAACCAAAGTTTCAAGGGCCTACTGAAAAACATCCAGTGAATTTATACAGCTCCCATCCTTTGTGGAATGGGATTTGGATGGTTGAAACCTGTCCTTGCCTAAAGGCAATAACCTTTACAGTGTCTAAATAATTGACTTAGTTTGCATTTCCAGTCTTGGAAATACAAACTATATATATATATGTAGCTAAGGCACGTACTTCACAAGAAACACAGAAGAATCTTATTCCATACTCAGAAACCATGCAGCCCTTACCACCTAAATTCTTCTGGAAGGGTGGAAAGAATCAATGATAACCTTGAAATGAAGATTAATGAAACTTTTAAAAATGCTTGAGCTTTCTTGGTCAAAGTACTCCCACTTTCTCTTATGTCAGCATAGTCTACACTCTTTGGGTCAAGTTGTTTATTCCCTTATGAATTGGTAGTGGGAAGAATTATGCATTTCAGGATTTTAGATACATTACTTTACCCTTCTGTATATAATCATGGTAACATGTTGCAAGAGACTCATGTATTAAACCCATTCCCATCGCCAACATGTTAAGGTTGTATTCCCAAAAGATCTTCCTAATAGCCTCTTCATGATATCCAACCAACAGATTTAATCTATTACAAAATACTTGGACCTCATTGGAAATATGGTTAACAACAGTCAAGTAAAATTCCCTGCGGTAAATCCATGGACTTCCATTTCACAACTAAAGAAGCAATCCAAATCAAAAAAGTTTGAAACCTACTCTAATAGGGAATACCAAACTGAGGATTCTCAGAGACTCTCCATAGCGGCTGATTTTCAAAATAGATGGCTTAAGATCTTCAGAGCAACCCGATGACATCAAATAGTAGACAACTCCAATAATGTTAGCTAGAGACCCCTTTAGTTCTTTTTTTGTTTGTTTGTTTGCCTAAATCTGATCATTTTTACTTTCTATAGATCCCTGGTTGTCATCTACTCACAATGGCACCTTTTCTCTTTTATATCACTCATGAACATTGTTAGATCAAAACAATCACATTCTAACAACAATCTCCAATTATTCCATGCAGTAGCCCTCAAACTTACTGATTGCTGAATATGCCATCCTTCATCAGATCCCCACCAAAAAAGCCTTTGAGAAATTTTGGTCTCATCAATTGAGATCTTAGGGAAATACAGTTGATAGCATCACCACTTGCACTCACAAGGACAAATGGCCTTGAACAAATTCAGCTGTGAAAAGCATGGATTGTTTCACTAGATTGGAATCTAAGATATTCCAAATTTGAATTCAACAACATTTGTGGGATGATGAGCTAATTACCTGCCATGTGGGAGAGAGACCAATAGATTCAAGCATGTAACTCAGCTAATGAACAGCCTTAGTTTCAACCTCATGCATGAACAGCTGCTTTCTTCCTGGATTCACATGTGTTTGTACTCTACTACTTCCTCTGCATCCAGGATGGCATCCTGCTTCCTTATTCTAATGCCTCTTGTACTTTAGGAATAGTATTACAAATCTTATCTGGACAAACACCTTAATTCTTTAGACCTTCAAGGCTGGAGAGTTCAACTCTAATGCAAACTCCAAAACAAGTCTACTCTGACTATTCAGAAACTGTACATGGGGGAGTTACTAATTCATTTTTTGTGCAAATAATAAAAGCCGTTTTGTTGGACATGGTGGTGCATGCCTATAATTTCAGCATCTCAGGAGGCTGAGGCAGCAGGCTAGTTCAAGGCCAGTCATGGCAAATTGGTGAGACCCTGTCTCAAAATAAAAAATGAAAAGGGCTGAGTAGATCAGTGATAAAGTGCTCTTGGGTTTGATCCCCTGTATAAATAAATACAAAAATAAATAGTTTCCAACAATAGAAATCATTAATGAAAGACTGTAAGATATATATCACTAACTCTTACAGGAATTATAAAAGATACCACCCCTACCCAAGATGAAATATACATCTGTTTCCACTGGTTGGCAACAGTAGTGATGGACAATTCCACTGTCCTAGATTTCTTGTTCACTAGTCATGCTGGAATCTGGGCCATTTCCAAGACTGGATCAATGAAACAGATAAAGTAGAAGAGTCTATATGTTGCCTTAAGGAAAAAGTTACATGGATCTCTAAGTCTGGTCCTTAAGATTCACTAAATTTGTTCTTTAAGCGTATACTAGACATTTGAAGTTCTTGGTTTTGAAGCCTCTTATATGGAATGTGTGTGTGAGAGTGTGTGTATGTCGTGTGCGCACAGCACTGGAGATGAAACCCAGGGCTTTGCACATGCTAGGAAAGTAGTCTACCACTGAGCTACAACTCCAGTCCTTTTTATTTTTGAGACAGGGTCTTGCTAAGTTGCCCAGTCTGGCCTCCAATTTGCTATCTTCCTGCCTCAGCCTCCCAAGCCACTTGGATGACAGGCGTGTGCCACCATACACAGCTTAAATAGACTTTTAATCCATTTGGGTTTTGTCATAATGATCATGATAATGGTCTGCCCAATTCTACCTAGAGTCTTGTGTCTTTCTATGTATCCAAAATGACTATATAACAAAAATGATTCAAAAGATCTTATGGTATAATTGACTATGAAGAATAGTCATCGAGCCATGAAAACCTGGATCACTAGCCTCAGCTTTTGACCAACCTCCCACAAGGCAGAGAATAATCAAAAGAAAGGATGGTGAAGCCATACACAATATACAAGCAGACCCTGTGCAGGATGTAGAGAACGAGAATGCTGACTCGCCACTTCTGCAGCAATGGGCCCCTAACACTCAGGACTCAGTTAGTGAAGGCCAGTTTTCCTCCTTCCTCCCTGATTTCCAACTCAAAGCGAACCAGAGAGAATCAACTGCGCTCCCCTCACCAAACATATAACACAGCCTGTTTCTAATTAATCTGCTTTCAGGCTCCATGTGCAAACCACTTCCAAACAGAATATACTATAAATCTTCCATTTATTTACTTACTTACTTACTTACTTAGTTATTTATATTTTAAAGCTTTCTCACTCCCTTTCTGCCAGAATCTCCCATAAATGTGATAGCAACTGACTCCTATGCTACAACATGCTCTGCATAAAGAAGCTAAATATTCTGTTTGTTCTCATGTGGGTGGTCTCCATTTATTTCCATGATGGCAACCTTCAAATATCAAAAAGTTTGTCACATGAAAGCCATATCAGAGTTCCGTCTGTGGCTCCAGACAAGGAATGGGTCACAGGAGAAGGAAGTGTGCTTCTGGATTAACGCAACACTTTCTAACACTTAGTGTTACTCAAAAGCATGGAGTGCAGTGTCACTCAGGTGATGACCAGCTTATCCCTGAAAATGTTTCAAGCAGAAGCTGAATAACCTCTTCTGGCAGACAATTTCAAAAGTTCTAGAAGCATTGTACTACATGGTTTAATCCAAATCAATGCTTCTCATATCTTCTCATTATAATTCTGTGATGAATTGAGGGTATATCTGATACTATTAAAAAGAAGAAATTGAATGTGTAAAAGAAAAACTGTTTAAATGAAGAAACAATCTATGGGGGCTATCATATTTTTACAAATTGTAACTAAAAGTTCTTTAATTTTGGAGCCACAAAGCCACACCACACTGATTTATTATGAAGGTGAGTCCTGAGTTTTTCTTCATTCTGATATGAAGAAATTTTGTGCTTTATTCTGGTCTAGGGCATCCACACAAATGGCCGCTAATCACATTTGAGGACATGTTCAAAGACCAAACCTGTCAACTATCTACTTGCTTCTGTATTGCTTCTCTACTAATAAGACACAAAATAGTGGAATGGAATTCATGATAATTATCTAAGCATTTTCAGGGTGCTTAACATGTAGAGAAAGTAATAAGACGGATTTCATTGACTACATTTTAATGATCAGGACTCTCCTTTCACATGCAAACTCAAGGAGAGTATTTAGAGAGGCTTTTTTTTTTTTTAAAAAAAGGATGGGACAGTGAAAGAGAGAGAGAGAGAGAGAGAGAGAGAGAGAGAGAATCCATTTTATTTAGTTTTTTCATGTGGCTTTTGTTGCTCTGACACTACATTGTGTACTTGGTGCTGGGGTTCAAACCCATGTTCTTGCACATGCCAGGCAAGTACCATAGCCACTGAGCCACCACTCCAGCCCCTAGAGAGGCTTCTTGAAGATTCCCTGGCCACTTCCCACCCCTACATGGCTATCACCTTTTTTTACAGTTGAGAGTAATTATCACAGTGTGGGAAAAAGGAGGATCCTAGTGCAAGAAGCTTCTGGAATTCATTTGATGGTTCCTTGGAGACTTCAGAGGAGTGCAAGCTGAAACTGGTTCAGCAACTGCTCTGGCTTGAGAGGTACCAAACACATCTGTGGCGATGGCAATGAAATTGGCTCCCACAGTTTTGGAAGAAGCCTCACTGAGAAATCTCCACTCGCTCTTTCTTTTTGTCAATATTCATCCTTTGAAGGAAGGAAACTACTGAGTATTTATCAAGAGCTGAAGCATGATACAGCCATAAAGAATCCAATTTAGTCATGGGGAGAATACCAAAAATCCATGTTTATTTTACAAAGAACAAAAACCAGAAAACACAAACCTGGGTCTCCACTTCCTTAGCAGCTTTATTACAGGAAGCAGGTGTCTAGGATTAAATACCCAAGAGAAAGAAACAGAAATGGTGATCCTTAAGAAATTTTGGATAAATTAAAAGAGATAGGAAAAAACAAATTTAAAATTTTGAGTAAGATTCTGACTAAAGACTTTTCGATATTGGATAAATTAAGGAAGGCAATATTGAGAACATTTTTTAAACAGAAAATTTGTTTTTGAATATCAATTGTATTGAAAGAGTTACAAATATGCTGTTCTGTAATATTGACTATTTTGAGTTAAAGGTACTTGGAAAATATCAGGTTCAAGATCATACTGACCTCCATTCTGTTTGTTATAAGCAAAATACAAAATTCCCATCTGAAGATTTCTTTCCCTATACCAGAGGAAAGGCCAAATCCTTATCATCAAGGACAGGCTGTTTAGACTGAGAGGACTCTGTCCAGACTTTGCCAAAATAACTGATCTTGTAAGCCTTCCCATATAATTTTGTCAATTCTTCACAATTTATTATTCTTTGTCCAATTTAACATGTGATTGACGTTTCTTGGGTCTTTATTTCCTTATGAAGGCTCCCATGCCATGTAAAGCTTAAATAGATAAATTTATATGCTTTCCTACTGTTAATCTATGTTATTTCAATTTAATTCCCAGGCCCATCCAAAAATAGGCAAACAAAAAAGATGCAACATCTAAAGTAAAGAGAGACATTTTTGCCTCCCCTGTGGTATCATAGACCATCTTCTTTCCATCCTTCCTTTCTCTTTCTTTCCTTTCTTCTGGCTTTCCTTCCTTTCTTAGTTATAGAATTCCTTCCTTCTCCTCTCTCTCTCTCTCTCTCTCTCTCTCTCTTTACTTAGGGCCTTTTTGTCTAAGTGAAGTATTCTCCAACATGTTCTCCAATGTCCACCCTGTGATGTAGAAAGAGCAAACATGTCTTGAGTCACAAGTGGATACAAATTCAATATATTAAAGAGTGATTCTGGCCAAATAGAAATTTCTTAGAAGTCATCAGGAATGCTATTTTGAACCAAAAATTTCATGGTTCCTAAGACAATAGAGGTAGAAAAGGATCATATAAAAATTACCTTATCATAATTTTTAAAAAATGAATATCTATAACATAATCTGACAACTCTCTCCCAAAAAATAAATGCTTTTCTTAAAATTATAGGAAACAAATGAGAAAGTAACTAACAGAAGTTAAAAAAATAAAGGCAGGTATTGGCCTTGGCACTGCTCTTAACTCTCTTCTGTGCCTCTCTGTATGAGAGTCTAACAGCTTAGGAACTGCATTGCTTGTACTCTTTACTAACTAGCTCTCCACGTAGGGTTTAGATTTCACCACTGAGCTGCAGTCACTAGAAGGTTTGGAAGGTGGAAAAGAAATAGAGCCATTCATTTTCATCTAGCCACAGTCCCAGTAGGGCCAGTTTCAGCAGATGTGAGGGTTATCTATTGATTATATTTTTTTAAATCTTTGCTTCCTCTGGAGTAATCATATTTCTACTACAGAGAATTTGGGACATCCAAAGCAACATCCTGCAGTTTCCTAACTTCTGAGTGGCAGTAGCCAACACCTGACTCAGAACCACAACTGCAGTAAACATCTGAAAGTCACGGTATCTCTACTGGCTTCGGACCTTCCAACCCAAACATCTAATTCCCTGAATTAAATCCCTTTCTATTTCAACTATACAGAATAGTTTCAGTTTTCTGAATGAAACCCCACTGATATCAGGAATTACCAGGAAGTTGGGTAAGTTAGGTGACAGATGAGTAGAAGTGTAGCAGCCAGAGCAGATGATGAAGAAGGTTACAGAAGAATGAAAGAACATGAAGAAGCACAGAGACGGGAAAGGACGTACACTCTAGGGAATGTTGTGCAGGTGACAGGAGGGGAACTTCAGATGTGCAGCGTGGCTGAATGAGATTTAAGAGCTGGGACTCAGAATGGGAATAATGTGATCAATTCTGTTTAAAAAACAATAGCTGCAGGATTTTGTTTTTGTTCTTATTTAAAACCAATATGCCAAATAAATAATTTTTTAAATTCATAAAAATATTTAGGAATATTCTTCTTAACAGTCTTATGGATACTATAATCTCTAAAATATTCATCACTAAAATAAATGTATTCAGTTGATATATTCAAAGAATGAGTTTTTAAATATGTTACTCATACTGCCTTTCTCATTAATGTATTCTTTTAAAAAGAGAGAGAGAGAGAGGGACAGTGAGAGAGAAAGAATCAATTTTATTTAGTTTTTCATTTGGCTTTCATTGCTCCACTTCGTGGAGCTGTGGTTCAAACCTGAATCCTTGTGCATGCCAGGCAGGCGCCATAACCACCAAGCCACTGCTGCAGCCCCTCATTAATGTATTCTTGAGTATATGCAATTATATATTCATCTAAACATCAAGAATGTAATTACTGTATGCTGGACACACTTGACTTTAAGATTGTATAATTTGGTAACTAATTAATATCATTTGGTAAGTTGATCTTTAGATGTAATTGGTCTCTTGGCAAAAAAATTCTTTGAAGAAATACTTTCTTTGCACTTAGACATTGGAAAAATTAAAAACTATAGACAGGGAGATACTGGGAAGTATCAATAATTCAAGTGTAAACTTTGAGGGCCTGGAAGAAGGGAGTAACAGTAGAAAGAGGTAGAAATGTATTGGAAGGCAATTTTGGCAGAAGATTCAATAGGATACAGTGAAGATTGAATGTGAAATCTAAGCAGGTTTCTCCACATTATCACTTTTAAGGAATATAGGAAAGGATAATACCTTTGGTTTCACACATGCTGTGTTCAAGACACCCATATGGATGTCTGGTAGACAGAGGACGAGTCTGGAGCTACGGAAGGAGTTTGGAAAGCAGTTGAAGACCATCTGGCTGAAAAACCTGATACAATCATCATCCCAGTAGTTAAACTCGTGTCTAACTTCCAAGTGAAGTGAGTGTCTTATGTGAATGTTGTGCTTAAAACTTTTAAAGATGAGCGTGCTATGTTTTATTCTTTTCACAATAGAAAAGACAAAGCAGTCATTTAAAGGTAGCTTAGAAAATCGTGCTGCATCTTCTGCATCACAGAAAAAGTTCTGAGAAAAAATGAACTAATTTATGAGTAAAGACGTGAGCATTTTATCTTTATAGGATGGTAAACAACCAAGAAGTAATCAAGCAAAGAAGGGTTTTGATTTAATTTAAGAAAATAACAGCTGCCTAGATGAAATAATCCTAGGACTTTCATTTCATTCAAGTGTAAGCCATGAAATAATTTACAGCTGTTTGAACTAGACAGTGCAGAAGACCAGTGAATATTCACATCTGTTTCAAAGACCCTTATAACAAAAAATTAAAAGCCTTCCGAGCTTAAGTCCCTTCACAGTGATTCATGGATAGGTTACACAAGAATTGTACAGCAGTTTTCCCTTGCATTGTAATTGGTTTGTTGATTTACATCGATAAAGCTGATTTGGTCAAATGTTTTAAGCAGATGTTATATATTCTGGGAGAATTATGAAAAATAAAATGTTGAGAAAACATACCAGAAATTAGACAAGTTTAAAGAAAATGTGTGTAAAATGTTTCTGTTATGCGAGGCAGCTCTATTTCCTGAAAATGTGGGAAAGAAAGGAAGGAGGATAGAACATACTTCTTTCTCTGGATGAACATGTTCTGGTTGAAAGCTGGAAGAAAGATTTCAGGCTCATGCTTCTATTGTTTCTCTATTTTTATAAGCACAACTCAAATACGAGTTTAACATTTTTTCTTAGTACATCAGAACAGTACAACTTTAAGTTTATAGATAATAAAGATTATAAATAATAATCAAGTTCATAAATAATAAGAACAACGTGGCAGATGCCAGAAATTAAAGGCCTTAATTTTTAATGTTAGGTTAAAAAAAAGTTCCAACTACATTTGAAAAAAAAAAAAGTCTTACAGAATTTGGGTTGAAGTTTTCCATTTAATAACATAAGAGAAGGTAGGTTACAGAATATTTTCTTTCCTTGACCACATGAGATCAATATACAAATAAAGTGATTAGGTCAGTAAGTTAGGAGAAACAGTAATAACTTTAGATTTAGATATATTCTATGTCTCCATTGTTAACTGGAAACAGCAAGAGATTTCCTAAGATTTTCTTTGCAGGCTACCAGTCCTTATATAATTTCTTTGAATGTAACCATCAACAGACAAACATGTGATGACGAAACCTTTGTCAAAATTTATAGGCTAGAATTTGTTTGCTTGGATTTCAATTGAATCACAGGACTTGTGCTAATTGAACCCATCATTACATAAATCGTGAAGGCTCTTCTATTAGAAAAGTGAAGACATGGTGAAGGCTCTTGTGTTAGAAAAATGAAGACATCTGGGAGTGCTTTTCTTCCCCCAGATTGGAAGAAAACACTGGTTCTTCTAGCACATTCAAATCCAAACACTGTTCACAGCCTGGTTTCTGCATTAGAGTGTAACTTTATTTTCCTTAACTTTCACTCACCACAAGTTCCAGAGATTATAGTGTATCCACCAGAAGAGTTACTTGTATTTCCTGACATTTTCTGTCACTCTCTAGTTTTAACATGTAGAGATGAGAGATTGTGAACAATTCCCTTTCATAAACATAACTGAGATTCTGGGTACGTGGATTCTTGTTGGGGTAGGGATACGTAAGCAAGCCAGCCTGGAGTAGCTGAAGGCCCAGTTAAAGACCTAAACCAAAGTGATTACAACACACTGTGATCAACACAGAAATCTAGGGATGACATCAGAGGAGTACATCAGGGGCCAGATTTGGAGATGGTCAGACAGGCCACAAACAGGAAACTGAAAAGCGATGTTCAGGAACTAGAGGATACAGTGAAGAACTTCAGGCAAAATGTTTAAGTCCAGATGTGAGTAAGGCAAGGGTGTTACCTAGGTAGTCCTGAGGAAATTTGATTAAATGAAAAGATGACAATTGGATAGATTTTTCTATGGCAGAGGGTGAAAATCTGTATTTTTTAAAACAAAATATTAAATATTGCAAAATCTTACAAAAGTTTGCCTTTTAATTACCATTTTAAGTGTTTCCCAATTTTAATTCCCCTAGGCAATGCCTCTGGCAAAAGGACTCCTACCATATGTATTTCTCAATAGTGAAGTCACTGTTCTTGAAAAAGCACTTCTTGACCCAATGGCGTGGTTATGGAATGATTAATGGCCCTCTTAGCATTATTTTAGCCACTAAAAGTGACAACTCAAAATCATATTTATTCTTTTTATTTCTAAACTAGTTGTTGAACCATATATTTTTATTAATTTCCACAGGCTTTGTGTTAAATAAATACAGTCATAGGTTGAAAAGTTCTTTTTAGTTAGTTTGTTGATTGCTGATGAACACTGACCATAAACTTGGTAACAGAAACTGGCACCACATTTGGTGACATTTTGATGCTGACTGCATGTATTAATTAAGCTTAATTTGATGCATTTTCTGCATTGGATTATATAATACCCTAACTTAAAATTAGCAGTACAATAAATGCTACACACTAATTACTCCTGTACCAATCCTAGTTCAATTTTCTGTATCCATCCTTTAAACGTATCTCTAGAGATGACTCTGCCTGAAGTCAGTTCATCTCATATGTATGACACAAATAACGAAAGTCACATGATGTTATTGGATATAAATTCAGGATTTATTGTTGATGTATTTTTCTTGAATTTCAGGGCTAGTAAGGCTGGAATGACCTTTCCCTTTCTTCTTTCTTGTATTATTTGTCTGTTTGTTTAAGCCCTGCTTCAATATATTACTCTTCATGAAACCCTGATTCTGTGTAGACGTTTTTATTCTACTTATTTTTTAAAAAATTTTTAAGAGAGAGGGACCATGAACATGAGAAAGAAAGAATCAGTTTTATTTTAGTTTTTCATGTGGCTTTTGTTGCTCAGACACTTTGTTGTGTATGCGGTGCTGGGGTTTGAACCTGCGTGCTCACGCATGCCGGGCAGGTGCAGTGAATGCTGAGCCACCGCCGCAGCCCCTCTGTAGACTAATTTAGCTTCCCTGCCCTCTATTTTATTTCCTTTATACTTTGCTACCTGCTTTTCTTTCCTTTCAACATGAATTTTTAAATATGCCTTTTGTATGAAGAAATATTAGTTGAACTAATATTTTGAAAAGATATATCTGAAATTTTTGCTTTTGATATTGACATTTTCAATCCCTCATGCAATATTCTCCATGAAGCAAATTTTAGCCAGCAAAGTGTACATAAAAAGGGGAAAAGAAAAGTGTGTCATGACATGAGTCACATTTGTTAGGATTGCAAGTTCACAATGGTTAACCTAAAAGTGACATTAAGTACCATAGCTATCCCCATTCCTCACCCTTCCAAACTTCCTTTATTTGATACTGTCTTGTACTCCGTCCTTTTGGACAAATAAAAAAGAATCAAATTTGGAGAAAAATTAAACAGAAGATGACAACTCTACTAAAATTGCTGCTGCTGTGTTTTAGCGGTGGTTGCCAGCTCCTTCTCCCTTGTGGTGTGCCACAGGCAAGAGGCAGGCACATGACATACCTTTCCCGTCGCTGAGATGCAAGCCACATGCCGCAAGACGTTGCCACCCTGTCTGACACATTGTAAATCCTTTTTCCATTCTGTGCTGCTTCCCTGGAATTCACATGTTCTCATCCCTTACACTTCTAGCCATGAAACTTTGCCACCCCAGATGATACTCAACAATACCATTCTCAGCTTTCTTCCATCCTCTTGAACAGTTGCTGCTATGGAACCTTCCTTTCTCACGCATCACAGGTCACAATATCACCTAAGGCCCTCACCCCACTTCCAACATTAGGTGAAGTTTTTAGTTCTTAAAAATGATTATATGTAAACTGCAGAAAACATAAATATATATTGATTAGCTGTAACTCATAGTGTCTTTATATAGTAGGCCTAGCCTTTTTCAGCACCAAGTCAAGAATGTTCATGTTCCCAGGCCTCTGTCCTCAACCTGAAAAGATTTTCTGCAAATATTCCACACAGTGCTTCTTTCTTCACTCACGTCTCTGCTCAAAATGCCTTTTAAGAGGAGATTTTCTTAACTATTCTAAGAGGGCATCCTCCAGCCTGCTTACGGCTTTTGTCCTTTTTTATCTGCATACCATTTATTATCTCCTGGATTATATTATATACTTATTGTCCATCCACTATATTCTTCATCAATAAATTCCCAGGAGGGCAGGAACCGTCTCACTGTCACTGTCACATCCCTATTTTCGAGAAGTACCCCCTCAAACATACAAGGTAGCTAGTTACATATTAAATGAATGAGTAAACGAGTCATCCCAATGCCATGATATACATGTCATTATTATGTCCACTTTACAGATAAGGTATGCTAGAAGGTCACTCAGGAAGTCTACAGGATTTCTCCAAAGCACACAGGTATTAATTGGAAGGGAGAGGAACTGAGGTGTGATTTGTCTGACTTTGAACTTGAGGGTCCACCTCATAGAAACACACAAACACCTTCAACAAAGATATTCTTAAACTAGTGGTTACATAAGTGAACATACCATAATTTGCCTTTGTGCTTGAATAAACTTTTCCTTAATTAACTCCATGTGTGAGATACCATTCTCGGATGCCAAAACATTAGAGGAAAGCTATCATTTGTTGAGTGTCAATGATGTTTTAATCAAGTGATGAAACGGCCAAATAGGAACTCGGGCCCACAGTTGAACAGCCCTTGAGGGATGAACCCTGCCAAGAGCTCCTTCCCCAGTAAAGATCCAGAGAGAGCCTTGGCTGACACCTGGATCGCAGCCATGTGATGCGAGGGCCCACGGAAACTGAGATGACAAATACAGATTGCTTTAAACTGCGAAGTGTATAGTAATTTGTCATACAGCTCTAGATAACAAATGCAATACTGAAGCAATTTTTCTTTTCTCCAAATTACCTAGAATAAAATTCTTAAAGAATTACTTTAATAAGCAGTTTTATATTAAATAACCCAAACTGAAGATCAGTTGAGATTTATCAATATATAAAGAAAGACAAACAATTAAAATTCCAAATGATCTTATTTTAAAATATTTGGTCAAATTAGTCTTTATTTTCCCTAGTTTCAAAATAGCAAGCAAAATTGTAAAGATTAATCATTATAAAAAATTCAATATTTGGCTAAATTTATAATATAACCAATGTGCCCAGATGGTATTTTTTGAAGTTTACAATTTTGCTTCTTTTAAATTATTTATAAAGGTTTATGAGAACTGAATTTTTCCTTTTGTGTTGTAGTATTGATTATAGCTATGCTTTATTGGATGCTGTGTCTTAAATTTAAACCACAATTATAACATCATTTGGGTAGGAAAAATATGATTTACTTTATAAGTCTCGGATCCAATATGTGGTTTTTACAAACACATTCAAAAAGTGGAGTCATCTTGTAGCAGCTTTGCATGGAAGATGCATGCATGCATGCACACACACACACACAATCAAAGCACCACATGGCCTACATTGTTACCTCATCCTAGCTCAGCATCCCCAGATGGGTTATCTCCATGGCTTGGAGAAAGCCACAGCATTTCTTCCAGGGTTCATCTGCAGGAACTTTTATAATTATAGAGTGCACTTTTTTATATAAAGCATATTGAATCTATCTCCAGATCCAAGGTCAATACATTGGTGCTTCCCACATCCAGACAAATGTTTATATATTTCTAACTCTATGGATCACTATTTCCTAACACGAACTCCTCCCTGGGAGATTTGATTTATTAAGTCTCTAAAACACTTGCAGAGTGCCCCAAAACTACGACAGTGAGGATGAACTCACATTCTTGTCAAGCCTCTGTCCAACTGAGTGACGTGAAAAATACTAAGTAACTAAATGAATAATAATAACAATGATCATAATGAAGTCCTAAATCTGTCATTTTAAAGTATCCTATTCTCCCCTGCCTTGAACTTTTTCTTCCCGCAAACTTTGTCTCCTTTTGACTGAGATACAGTCCAACTCGGGTTCAGAATCCTTAGCAGATTGTTTTCCTTTCAAGTTTCACTGCTTTGCCTCCCAGAGAGGTCATCTGGATATAAAAAGGAGCAGCAGTCCTCAGGACACGCAGGGCGGAGCAGCTGTACCCTGTGCAGGTTAGAATTTCTCCTTTGAGTTCCTTACTGGACTCCAGAGAAAGCTCTTCAGCACCTGGCAGAAGGACGCAGCATGCTCCCAGTGTGGTCAGGAGCCTTGTGATCCATCTTTTTATCACTGATCCATGTTCATTCTCGGATCCTCTGAGTCCCAGTCACAACTTCCTCCTGGGCTTGGGTGGGGAATCCTCTGCTATAACATCACTCTGCCCCTCACATGGCGGTCCCACTACTCTTAATTCCTTGCTATGTTCCATGTCCCTCACAGGGCATGTATGAGCTAGTGGGCCTCCTCCATGTAACACAGGAGATGAGGGGACACCAGAAGTGATCTTGCAGGCCTACCTTCTAATCCCCTGGTAGCCACACCTATTGGTTGCAATCTTCTATGCTATACAATGTACAATGGGAATCCATGATGCAACAGGTCCTGTATTCTGCATCAACCTATCTGAGGTTTTCCAGAACAGATTCTATCACCATCTTCTTCACTCCTAATCCATCTGGATATTTATGCATCCCACAAAATCAAGATTTCTTCCCTGACAGGTAAACAAGGACATTTGTCTCTGACCTAAACTTGTCTTCTTGCCTCTTTTACCAATAGCGAAGACTCCAAGGGCTTTTCTCACCGATGTTCCCATGTGAGAAAATAGCCATACTCTGTGTATTGCGACTCCACCAATACTCAATATTGGTGAAGTATGAAATTGTGCTAGAAACTAGGCAGGCAATTGCAGGTTGGTCCTATGATAGCTAGAATGCCAATATCTAGACATCTAGGAATTTAGGTTTTTCTAAACATGGGCATTTCATCTTCAATATTGATTTATTATTTCACATAAATCTGTAATATTGACAGGAAGAACCATGTTAGCAGAAGGTCCAGAGACAGCCAGGCATGGTAGTACATGCCCGTAATCACAGCCCCTCAGAAGGCTGAGACAGGAGCATCACAAGTTCAAGGCCACCCTTGGCAACATGGAAAAACCCTGTCTCAAAATAAGATTAAAAGGACTGAGCACCCTGGCTTTAATCCTCCATGCCAAAAATTAAAAATTAAAAAAAAGAAAATGTCTAGAGATCCAAAGACAAAGAAAGAAAGAAATTTGCAAAAGTAATAGGGCAAGAAAGGAATCATGTAAATATTGATTATATCAACAATCATCGATAATATTGATGATGGGCTGGAGCGGTGGCTCAGCGGTTTCGGCGCTTGCCTGGCAAGCATGGGGACCCAGGTTCAAACCCCAGCACCACGTACACAACTGAGTGTTGGAGCAACTAAGGCCATGTGAAAAACTAAATAAAGTTGTTTCTCTCTTTCTCCATCTCTCTCACTGTCCCTCTCTCTTAAAAAAAAAAATATTGATGATTATATCAATAATAATCAGTGTTCCTCACTAATTCTCAAGCTCCTGAAAATCAGTAACTGTAGCATTTTATGTTATATCCCCAGAACCACTTGTAGATTGTGGCATATAATAAATAGTTAAAAAGTTAAATTGAATATATAAATACATAAAAGGTCCTGATGGGATACACAGTTGACTGGGGAAAGTGATACTTAACCATACAAGATCTTGATGGCAACATGAGTTGAAAACGTCAGACCAGCAAAAGGGATCTGTGGAGCCAGACCAGGACTAACCCTGAGTGTTCAGAACACTGGAGAGGCCAGACAGTTAGTGGCTTGGCATCGCTCTGCAGCCAGACTACCAAGATTCAAGTTCTGGTTTTACCTCCAACTAGCTGTGTGATTTAGGGCAAGTTGTTCAACATGTCAGAGTCTCAGATTCTGGTAGCTGACTCGGGATTGTCATACTGGTTAAGTGATTGGTCAAAGCACAAGCAGTGTTAAAAAAAAGAGTTTGTGGCACTAGACAGCCGTCAGTGGGTGTTGACCACGTGACTAGTTTGGAGGTGATGGAAATGCAGTGGAGGCGCTGCAGACAACACCGGATGATTCTTCCCCTAAAGCCATGGGTACTACTGTCTAGCATATTTCACTTCCAGGGTGATCCTTCCCGGAAAAGGTAACAAACATTCAACCTGATATTATGGTATTTAACAACAAAGCCACATTAATCTGAAGCTCATGTGAGAAGCAAAAAATTCTGCCTTCCGACTCACTAAAGAACAAAACTTCATTTTTGTTCTTTTCACTCTTGTCTTTGCTCACTGTTTCTTCTTTGTAAGTCCACAGACAATTGAAATTCAAGACTAAACCGACAACAGCATTTCCACTTTGCCCTCTAATCCAAATTGTAAGCAGACTCAAAATCTATAAACAGTGAGTACCAAATACTATATGATTGTCTGTCTCAGAAGTGGAGGCTGTGATAGATTAGTTGATACTGACTTAAGATCATTTTACGACAAAGTTTTTAAAACTTTAGGAAAAAAGAACAAGATCACTCCAGTTTAATTTCAAAGATTAACAAAAACAACTCTAAGTGTTAAGTTTGGCTCTAATCTGACTTAAACAATGCTGCATGTTTGTTTCTATCATATGAATATTTTAGTTTAAAACTTCAATTGTCTGGACAGGCTTAAAGATACTGACTTATAAAATGCATCCACTTCTTGCAGTGTCAGCTAAAAGCTCCAGGGAAGATCTCCTAAGAGCACCAGGGACTTCACCCTGGACACAGGAGTTCTCTAATTTCTTTTTCACCAAGGGAAATGCTGCTCAACTGAGTTGACAACTAAGAAGAACAAATCCAGTACTCAGTTCTTGCCTACAAAAAGCTCCTCAGTTCTCCTATCTCTACCTAAACATTTGAAGTTTGTTTTCATTTCTATATCTCAGCTTTAATGACTTCTTTTATGTCTCTCTTAGTCACTCCCTTAAAAGCTGTCAAAATTTACTCCAACCAGAAAATATTAATTCTAAGTTTTTCTAATTATTTCCCCATCATTGGAAAACAAAGATAAACCATATATCACAATAACATGCTCTCATTAGTTATATTTACTTGGTCCTTACAGTTTTTTTTTACAGTTTTCAGATGTCCCCAACTAAGTTCAAGACTGAAAATGTAGTAATAGCAACTTCTACCTCCTCCTACGGCTTAGTAGCTATTTGCCTCCTAAAGTTGATTCCCTAAAACTTGTTGGATATGTGAATGAAGGCAAGGAGACATGAAAGTTTGCCTTGTTATTTATACTTATCTAAGTTCAAATGCGATTCCATTAGACTTCATTTCATACATATTTCTGAGGTCTTAATATAGGTTTACTGCATTAACATGCATTTGATCACCCCCAAGAAATGAACCAAAGAACTTCTGGGCAGTATTTCATTAGAGTATCACAGAATCACTACATAAATAATATAGCCACTGTTTATATAGAAATGTCAACACCAACTCTTGGAACATGCAGTGCCACAAATAGTACATTCTTCAATGCATTGAGTCACATAATTAATTTCATGGATATTCTCTGCTGGCTAACATCCCTTTCCCATAACTCCTAGAAGTAACTAAATTACATATCGAGAACTCATACAAAATTTATGTTAAGAAAATTATTTGTTAATTTAAAAATTCTATGCTGCATAAACATCAAACATTAACTATGCTCCATGCTCTCCCTGGAAATTCATGTGTGATATTAACATTCAATTGTATATTCATTCATTTTTTCCTGAGTGAATGTGAGAGATCACAGGATATGTGATCCATGCTATCTCTTAGCCCTTCTCTATCCCTTCTTCTCTATTCATCTTTCTTACATTATTATTCTTTGTCTCCATCTGCTCCACTTCTCTGGTTCTACTGTGTCTGGTATCATCACCTCACTCATCTTCCAGAAAATCAGTGCTTTGATCATAATTATTTCTATCCAGCTTGCCTCTCCCTCCCTAACTATAGGCCTTCAAAATGGAAAGCAATATTAACGGTACAAGGACAAATGAACTATCATCCCTAGAAGAGCAATCCAGATTATCCAAGGGAGTTTTCTGCACTTTCTTACCCCCCATTAATTCTTCTATCCACTACAAGCTCATTGCCAACTGCACCACATCACTGTTCTCAATAGGGTCAATAATTCCCAAATTTTAACCCCAAAGAGACTACTCAATCCCTAGCATAACTTGACACCATTGATCACCAACTTTTCTTAAATTTCTTTAGACCCTTGACTTCTGCGACCACGCCAATTTCCCATCTTTCTTACAGCTGTTTCTTAATACTTTTGTGGCCTTCCTTTTAAGATTCCTCAAGGTTGCATACTGAGCATTTCTCTTCTTCTTACCCTCTATTCTTTCCTGGAAGATCACTTTTACTCCCTTAGTTTCAACTACCACATGAAAACTAGTAACTTCTAGGTATACCTAAACTTCTAAAGTCATTGGACACTTGAATTTATAACGCATAAATTGGAAATCCATCCTGATTCCTATTTCACCTCTTACTCCCGTCTCCCTCATTTCCAACCTATCTTCATAATCTGCTAATTTTACCTCCCAGCTATTCTTGTGGCCTCACTTCTTTTATTTCATCCTTAGTACGGATGCTAAAATATGCATCATTCCTCTACTGGATTGCTGAAGACTTCAACTCTTCTCCCCACTTCTGATATCACATATCCATCAGATCCATCTTTTACTCAAGGATTGTGTGCCTCTGATCATGCTATATGCACATCACCCTAGTTCTACTGTTACGTTTTGAATGGTGAGGTATCCCCCAAAAGCTCATGTGTGGGACAATCCAAGAGGCTTAGAGGTGAAATGATTGGGTTATGAGTGCCTGAAACCAATCAGTGAATTAATCCCCTGGTAGAGATTAATTGGGTGGTAATCGAAGGCATGGGGTGTGTGGGTGGAGGAGGAGGGTCATTGAGGGCGTGTCTGTGGCTGGAGAGTGGAGTCTCTCTCTGTTTCCTGGTGTGATGTCTTGAGTTGCTTTCCTCTACTACACCCTTCCACCATGATGCTCACCCACACCTCAGGCCTCAAGGAAAGGAGTCAACTGTCTATGGACAACTCACAGCTGAAACTGTGAGCACCCTAATAAATGTTTCCTTCTCTAAAACTGCTCTTGCTAGGTCTTTTGGTTACAGTTGTGAAAAAGCAGACTAAACCACAAGAAAAAGAAGTCAGGAACACATCTCAACTTCTTTTGATGCCATAGGAGGCACTGCACAAAGAAAACCCTGTTTGACTCTCAATTTCTCTTCCTGCTTCTATTAGGCATCAGTGTCCTTTCATACATCATATTTTCCCTTAGCATGATACCTCTGCTCACACTGGTCTGCTTTAGAATCCTAGCTCCAGCCACACATCATCTGCATCTTCATATTCTCTCCAGAAGTTCAGAGTCTTCAGCCCTCTCCTCACAGCTCTGAAGCGCTTTGGCTCACTCTTTTCCACGTTCCCACTATACATCTCTCTTTACCGCATGGTACTTGGTACTTCATCTGATACTTCTTTCCCCCATAGACAGTGGGAAACTCGAGAACAGAAGCCAGGATTTGTTGTTCATCCTGCACTCAGTCTTCTTCACTACCCAGCACATAGTACAGGCATGCTAATGAGAGAATGAATAAATTAATAGTTACCTTACTTTTCTCTACTTTCTGTTCATGATTTTGACCAGCACTTATCTCTTAGGAACTTTACTAACCTCTATGACTACACAGACTTCTAAAGTTATTCTATAACTCGTTTTCATTAGAATCTTGTGGAATATCTCAGCCACATCCTTTACAACATATCTTAGCCATGATCTATGTAAAGGCATGATCAAGACTAGACATAAGCGCTACTCTTTAAATGATGTTATTCATTACACCTTTTGATGCCAAAAACTTTGACAAGTAACAGAGCAGAGATTCTCAATGTTTTGATATTTGTCAGACTGGGAGGTTCATTTATACTGTACCAGGAATGATTCCTAACTTTTCAACAAAATGTAGAGTTTCAGGACTTATGTTAAGTACATGATATGGGCTAAATTATTTCCAGAAATTCATACTTTGAAGTATTAATTCCAATACCTCAAAATATGGCTGTTTTAAAAGATGTGATTTCTGAAGAAATAATAATTTAGTTAAAATGAGGTCACTAGGGTAGGCTCAAACATACTATGACTTCTAAGAAGAAAAATGAGGGACACAGATACATGCAGAGGGAAAAGCGATGTGAAGACACAAGGAAGAGACGGCTATCTGTGAGCCAAGGAGAGATGCCTAAGGAGGAAAATCCCCTGCTGATACCTTGATCTTGCACAGCTAGCTTCCAGAGCTGTTGTTAAAGCCACACAGGCTGGGGTGATTTGTTATAGCAGCCCCAGGGAACTGATAAATAATAATGCTGGTCTTGAATATTTTACAAAATTAAAGAAGAGACATTGAAGGTAAACATAAATCTTACTGTTAATGAAGCAAGGATGAACAAAAATTAATCTCCTTTCTTCTTTGCTTTTCTCCTGATGAACAAACAGAGCCTTAGGAATAGCCTGAGAATACCTTTAGCCACTGGTGATGCACTCTGGTAGAGGGGAAGAAATGCAGATGGGAATTTTCATTTTTGAAAACACAAGTGGTAAACATCTGGAGAGACAGAATGTGTGGGTGAGCGTTTCCTGAAAGATGCCACTGTGCAAAACTTTATTCTTCTGGCCAAAAGTGCTTTGAGGGTAGACACATGGAGATCTTAAATTAGTTCCACTAGTTTATTTGCATTTCAAAATATCCAAGAAACAAGTAAAATCTAACCAAAGCTCTGTGTTAATACCAGGGATTAAATACTATTAAACACCATGGTACTACAGAAGTTTTACTTTAATTGATTTTATAGGTGACCCTCAACTACACTCTCCCTTGCCTCCTCTCTGTGACCTCCAACCAAAAAAAAAAAAAAAAAAAAAAAAGAATCCAGTGACTTTCACCTTTCCATCCATTACAACATTTTCCCAACACATAGTAAAGATTAGGAAGCAGGCTATTACATTACCTGTGCTGACTTAGTCAAAAATTTATCGAATGACATTAATTTCACTAAATTCAAACTAAACTAATTCAAACTATAATTTATCATCCTTCAAAAGTTTGCAAACTGAGGTAATATATGACATAAAAAGTTCTTAAAATCACCAAGTTAATATCATTCAAAAGCTCATTAGTACATTTCAAAATATTTTTTTTTACCTTTCTCTATATTTTATTGGACATCATTTATCAATAAATATTTTATTATGATTTTAATATCTGGTCAGGATATATTAGAGATTATCTTCAACAACAAATACTTGTTGGACACATTATTCATGGAATAGAGTAAGATGAAATTCCTATACTCAGTAATTTTTCTTTATAATAATAATATAAGCCACATTACCAAATACTTATTAGCTATAATAGATTTTCCCAGATTTTTTTCTTAATAGATAACTGCATTCATTCCAAATAATCATGATTTGGTTTTCCTCAATCCATTAGATATATTTCATATTACATTAGTTAAAAGTTATAGAAAATGTAATAGTTTTGCTTATTCTTGACTTTATGAGAAATTCTGTATGCTTTTATATAAAATTAATTTTTAGAGCAGTTATGGATTCTCAGCCAAATGACCAAAAGGTACAGAGATGTCCCACTTGCCTCCTGCCTCGTGTATGTATCAACATCTTCACTACAATTATCAACATCTTCCACTACACTAGAACCTTGGTTCGGGTGAGAGAACCTCACACTGATACATCATTATCACTCCAAGTCCGTAGTTCACCTTAGGTTTCACTCTTACTTTGCACTCTGTGAGTAATGAACGGTATAGCAACATGCATCCACCGTTATAGTATGAAACAGAATACTTCCATTCCAGGAAAAATACCATGCTCCAGCCATTCCTCTCTTCCTTCACCCGACCCCCACAAGTTGTAATGCTTAGAATTCCTCCCCATACCCCTCTCTCCTCCTTTCTTCTTCTCCTTCTTCTTGCGCATGGGAATGTCCAGTTGTTCCAGAATTTTTTTGTTGAAAGATTCTCATTATTCTATTGTGCCACTTTTGCTCATTTGTCAAAGATCAGTTGACTAGGTAGGCGAATTCCATATTTTGAAACTCATGAAAATTGTTGTCATTAAAGATTTACATTTATTGTCATAAATGGTTAATTTAAAAATTATTTGTAGTTTAACTTTTATGTTCTAATAGAATAATTTGCTGTTTATCATTACCAACCAGTTAATCTCTATCAGAGGATTAATTCACTGATTGGGGTAAGGCTCTCATAACCCATCATTTCACCTCTAAGCCTTCTTGCATTGTCTCACACATGGGCTTTCGGGGGACATCACATATCTAAACCATAACATTATTTTTTTCTCTGGTTTCATACAGTTCATATTTTCTCAATGTTGGGAATACATAACAAATGTCTGAAATTTACCTTGTTTATTTGTTTTTTTTTTGGGTACTGGGGATTAATCCAGGAGCACTTAGCCACATCACCTATCTTTTTCCTTTTTCTTTCTTTCTTTTCTTTCTTTTTTTTTTTTTTTGGAGACAGGATCTCAGCAAGTTGCTTAGGGGCCTTGCTAAGTTGTTGAGGCTGGCTTTGAACTTCTTTTTCTCCCCTTTCAGCCTCCCAAGCTGCTGGAATTACCAGTGTGTGCCACTGTGCCCAGCTATCTATCTCTGATATAGTAAATGTGGTCAGTTTATCAACAGAAAATCGTCTTCCCCAATCTCTGTATCTTCTATTTATTTTATGATCTACCAATGTTATGGAAGTTTTCTATTTTAATCTGTTATTTTCCCTGAAAGAAAACTGAAAGATTTTCATTGCATTTTTAATAGTGCACTTAATTACTATTAGAATTTTATTTTCAACTCTGAAAAGAAATATCTTTACACATGGAAAATGATAAAACCAATCTGATGAAACAACATAATTAGAATTAAGAGGAAGATGGAATCACAGGTAGTTGCAGGAGAGGAATCTCTTCCAGTTTGAAGTTTCTCATTTTGTTTGTTGATACCTTAAAAGCTATTTTCCAGCTTCCTATAACCATATCAGAGAAGTTACCTATGCCGTGACCTCTTCCAGATTACGTTCTTTCTACATTTGAGGAATTAACTTGACTACATCAAGCATAACATATAAACTTAGGTCCTCAAAGACACTTGGTATGTACTGCTTTTGATTTGTGGCAGCAACATGTATCCCAACTGTTAAATTGCTGGAATATCATGCACTGCACATCCTCTCAGACATTTGGGGATATTAGTGGATAATGCATTACCAACTAAGGGAGAGAGCCAAACCTTGTTTATGGAGCTCGCACCTCGATTTCTGCTGCATTATTTCAAGCAAAAACATTTCAGAGAGTATGGAAACTGGTGACTCCTTTCATTGGTGTCAGTGGAGATGCACTGTTTATTTTAATTGGTATGACAGGAGAGTGGAAGCAGGAATTTATCAAAATGAGTCCAGGGAGTCACCTTAGTTTAACGTTAAGTTTTAATATTTAAATTAAAATTTAAAAATTTTGAATTTGTAAATGATCACAATTTTAGCAAAATCTTAATTTTCTTGAATATAAAGAAGAAAACAGAGGTGTCATTATTCAAATGCACATAAACATAACTGGTTGTAGAAGGAAAAAAATCTTTCTGGAATTGAAATAAAGTATTTACCACCTTTTTTTTTTTTTAAATCATTGCAAAGTAAGTTAGAAGTAAGACATATGTGCTACTGGCTGTCAGACTGTGACAAGAAACAGGAAAAATGTAACTTTCTCCCTGTAGTTATAGTACTTTAAGGCTTAAAGTTGGTTTAAAAGTATTATCTGAAACATGAGAAAAATTGCTCTTACAGTATCAATTTTCTAGCAAAGAGTGTCCCTTTGGGGTTCTTCCTTGGATGCCAAAATAATGAGGGAAAAATCCATTCAATTTTTCCTTTTCCATGTTCTCTCTTGCTCTTTCTCTGATTTGGCATATGTATTATCTGAACTGCAGGATGGATCTTTTTAAGTTCCTCTAATTTCCTAGGATTTGTACTTAGAAAAATACACAAATGAGCTTTCAATGCAAAGTTCATGCCCTTATACTTCAACCACTCTTCCAAAGTAACATGGACGAAGAAGAGGAAGCTATTCCCTAGGAAATCATTTTTAAAATAAGTCCCCTCTTGTTTCATTCATACAATAAAAATCCAGCCATCAAAATACAGTCAGGAAGCCAGTCTGCAGGCCATATGAGGGTGGACATGTAACCCAACCTCACATCTCTGACACCAGACCCCTGCCGCTGAGTTGACACAATGCCTTTCTTTGTGGTATCTTCACTGCGTGCTCCATGGGGGCATCCTAACCTCAGGAGCATCCTCATGAGAGTAGGTTCACCTACAATGTTGCTCGGTGATAATTTCTGACATCTGTGATGTTCTGAAATCAGAATTCTAATGTTGAATTTTTCTCTGAGTTTCACTTGAGTTTTGCATTTTACAAAAAGTAAACTTATTTTTGACATGATCAAGATTTTATGTTGTTCATGTTTGGCTTTTCAAATGCTGACTTTTTCAGTGTTACTCAATAGGCATATGGTATGGTCTAGTTAAGAATACTTGGCAAAGCCAAATTTTCCCAGTGCTGCAGGAAGTGTGCCTCTGAAAGTCTGTTTCTGAGGAGTAAATGATTGCAATAACCTTATTTTAATTAAAAATAAAGAAATCTAACTGTAACTCTCAGATAAAAAGGATAAAATTTTAAAGCCTGAATGATCCATAGCAACTACATGTACGCTGGAATCTATAACTACGCATACTTTGGGAATTTAGTTAAGTTGATTATTAAAATAGTTGATCTGCCCATGTTAGGAAAGATTTTTTCACAGATCTCCTGTGTTCCCACATGCTCTGACAGTCTAGTTTGCTCGACTATCACTTTAGTAGAGTGGTAAACCTTGGAACATAGTTAGTGCCTCAATAAAGTTGAGAAGGTGAGATCATTTGGACGTAATGTCTCCCTCCAGGACAAAAGCTGTGCAGGGCTGCTTACAGCAACTTATAAAAGACTGGGGCTTCTAAGGTTCACGATTAATTTCCTGTGCACACTTCACATGTGTGCAGACATCAATGGGCCTCATTATGCTATCCATGGGTACTGAGATAGGGGGAATTAGCATAAGAAAACCTTGATACTCTGTCTACTGCTAACGCTGTAACAAACTGACCTTTGTCTAATACAGGAACCTCATGTATTTTTCCAGTGTTGTTGTCATCTTTGCATCACTGCAACCAAAATACCTACAAGAACAGCTTAGAGGTGGGAAAGTTTATCAGGGCCTCACAGTTTCAGAGATCTCAATAGATGGTGAGTCCGTTGCTCTCTGCTGAAGGTAAGGCAGAACATCATGGCTGAAGGGCACTGGGAAAGAAAGCTATTCACTTTGTGGCACCCAGGAAGCAGGGAACGAGGGGCTGCAGGAAGATGAACCCTTCCAGGGCATGCACCCAATGATCAACCTCTTCCAGCCAGGCCTCACCTGCCTAGTTACCACCCAGTCCGTCCATTCAAATGAGGAAGGACATATTAGGCTACTTCTCTCATTAGACAATCACTTTACCTCAGAAAATTCCCGTATTAACACAGGAGCTTTGGGGGGACAACTCATATCCAAACCAAAAGTCAGCAACCATGAAGCCATAGCAGACCATCTTATTGGTTTCAAGTAGGGTAAAACTCTTAGACTTGTCATAGTTCTTGATATTTATCATGTATTTTACAGTAATATATATTAATTTCTGAAAGTAAAAACATTCATAAGGAATATAATAGATGTCTTCAAAGAGAGAATAGGGGAGACTGGAAACATAGGAAAAACAAGTACAATAAAGAAGAACATTTGAAGATATTGGATACAAAGACAAAACATGCAGTATTTGAAATAATTGAATTTGTTAAATATAAACATAAAAACAAGTGTTTTGGGAAATCATTTTAAAGATCTCCACCCAAACATTTCAGGGACAGATGAAGAGATGAAAAGAATTTTAAAAATTGAGACATATGGAGTACATAAACAGAAGTATCCATTTTTGTATGATGTAAGTCTCAGTTGAAGAGAAAACAATAAGAAAGGA
This sequence comes from Aplodontia rufa, assembly GCA_004027875.1. NCBI lineage: Eukaryota > Metazoa > Chordata > Mammalia > Rodentia > Aplodontiidae > Aplodontia > Aplodontia rufa. The sequence goes on along the minus strand of PVKS010006899.1, from coordinate 28,491 downwards.
ACCATGATTTGAAGAAATGCTCTCTGAAAATTCTCTTGAATGCTCAGCTCCTCAGACTCAAATGATCTACCATGGGAATATCTAGAGAAAAAGTAAAGGTAAAGAAATTCCGACTCATGTGGAAACCATGATAGGGACATACAAGAATCTTGAGGGCAGAAAATTCTGACAACTTCAAGAAACAAAAAGTAGATTATCTATGAGAAACAATTAAAACAAAAGCAGATTTCTCAAAAGCAACAACGTTTACATATTTTTTAAGAAAAACACTTCCACTAGAAACTTATCTAGTTTAATAATTTAATAATTTAATCACTGATTTAATGTCAGAGAAAAAAATTTTCCCATCAGATAACAAATACATCCCAATGTGGTCATGGTTCTCCCACAGTACGTCTCCAATACTTGAAATAGGGGAATTTTTTTTGAATTATATTTTCACATGGCTCTTATAATTGACAATCAAAGATCTTCTTGGAAAGAACTGTTTGAGAACATACATCACAACGAGAATAAAGAAAGAGAATGCTAAAATTTAGATTTAGAATGTTAGTGAGTTAATAACGGAGGAAGCTTTATTATTGAAAACAAATTCATTTTTTTACAAGTTTTAACTGTAAAAATCCTAACCTTTAAATGACACTAGTCAATGAGTGAAGTTGGGGACTCAGGAAAGTGCATGCAAGCAAACACACTTGTGTTAGTTCAAAAGTTAATAGGGAGGGGCTGGAGCAATTGTGGTGCTTGCCTGGCACGGATGAGTATGGGAGTTCAAACCCCAGCACCAGGTACACAACAAAGTCTCAGAGCAATGAAAGCCACATGAAAAACTAAATAAAAATTGTTTCTCTCTCCCTCTTTCTCTCTCTCTCACTATCCCTCTCTCTTAAAAAACAAAAAAGTTAATAAAGATAAAAACATGCACTGATCTTAATAAAACAAGACACCATAAGATAAGAAAATATGGAACAAAATTTTAAAACAGAAATAAAATGGATAAATCTTATTGAAGATAGGAAATGAAGGTAGTAAAAATAAAATTAATATGGCAATAATCAACAGAAAATTTAAAACAAAAGAGCAGAAACATTCCCTGATGGGACAATAATTCTCATGAAGGTGCATGGGCTGTTTGCTAAGTCCACGACTTACAAAAGTTGAAATTTTAAAAGATAAAGAATTATAATTTTTCAATACTATAAAAGGAAAACAGAAAAATGCAGGAAAGTAGAACACAGAAATTAAAGATGAAGAATCATGAAGCTATACATAATGAATTCTAGAGTATCCATTTTAATAGTTTTAGATAAAAGGTAATTTAAAATGAAAACACATCATAAGAGGAAAAGGGATCATCTTCAAATAAAAGGAACACTAGACCAAAAAAAATATATATATGCTCATCATCCCCATAAGTGAACTTAACATAGTCTTTAAGGATAGAAAACAACATAAAAACCGAATTACAGGAAGAGATAGTAAACAAGACATCCATGGGTCAAGATGACAGATAAAAAGCAGAGTATGTCACAACACATTTATTTACACTCAACATACAGCTATGTAGAATTCTATGCCATCAAGCAAAGAATAGATACATTTAAACATTCTGAAACCACTTTCCTAGCCACAAGTCCCAATAACTATCAAGCATAAAGCCCAAGAAGACAGCTAAGAAGAGAAAAAAACCCTTAATATTTTCAAATAAGTACTACATAATACCAAATTAAAATGAGAGTATTCTGTATAAAAATGTGTGTGACACAACTAAATTAGCCCTTTAGGAGAGAATTGAACATGCTTATTAAAAAAAAACAAAAAGAACTGAAACTGGTATAGCTAGAAGAAAATAACCCCAAGGATACTACAAAAAACAAAATGATAAAGGTTCGGTCAAAAGGCAATAGAACAAAACCAAAATGAATAAAATAAAACACATGATTAAGGCCGCTAAAAGATACTTGATATGAGTAACAGATGATAAATCTTCGCCAACACAGTTGAAGAATCAGAGCTGCAAATGAACAATATGCAAAATGTAAATCAAAGAAGAGAAAAAAAGCTTTTATGACACTAAGTACAAAAGAGATTAAAAATAATGATAATAATAATTAATTCTTCCAACTAATTTGGAATAAAAATCTTCTGGAGCCAAGGCAGCTTCACAGGAAGTTCCATGGAAAAGTAACCAATGGGTGGTCTATGTGTTATATAATTGTCTCCAAAATAGGAGGAAAAATCTTTTCTATTACACATTAAACCATATATAAATACAGTGTTAAAATTTACAATCTTAATTTCATATAAATGTAGACATCAGAATGTTAAATATAATTAAATTGTTTAAAATACTCTACTAAGATGATAATAAGTACATGATCAAATAAAGTTTAATTTCAAAAATCCAACACCACAAATGATGCAACTATGACTGCAACTGATCACAATAATCGAACAGGAGGAAATCATAACATCATCAAAACAGATACAGCAAAAACATTTGATAAGATTTAACAAATATTCAAGATTAATAAATCTCAGGAAAAGATAAATATACAAAGAGAAATTTTAACTTGATAAAGGTAAACACTAACATTTGCGGAAAACATCACGTTTAACAGAGATAAAGCTTGAGATTCTCCTTATGACTCAGAACAAGACACCACAGCCTGCCAATGATCACTAATACAAAATACAACAAGGAAATGAAGAAAAGTTGTAAAGATTGGGAAAAAAAGATATAAAACTGCAATATCCATTTGATAAACTATGGAGAAAACCTAACAGAATTAACACACCAGTAGAATAAATATGAGAAGCCAGAAAGTTTGTGGGACAAAAGATTAACTTGTAAACCCCAAAACCATTCCTCAATAACAAACTAGATTCAAGAAAAGAAGGTACGACAATAAAAACCCAATCAATAAATTATCCTTGAAATAACTTCAGAAAGCCCAGGATCTTTAATGTAAAAACACATTAAATGTAATAAAAAAGAGTTGAATCCATAGAAAGGTATACTAGATTGAGCTATAGATTAATTCCAATCAAAACACCAAGAAGAAACTTTTGTGAACCTGAAAAAGTAATAATTTAAAAAATCTTATATATTACTATGTATGTTATGTGAAATATATGCAGAAAAAATGCATATAATAGAAGAAAAAAAACTCTGAAATCACTGGAGAGGAATGCTCTGATTATCAATGGCAGATTATTAATGCCCACAGGTATATACCTGCAAGTTAAGTTTTTTTAGAAAGGTAAATTGTCAAGTACTTTTACTCTTAAAAACATTATCTTTTCTAAGCTAGAGGGAGTTGTTTCTAATAGGATTCTCATCCAGGGCATTTTAAGATACATTTCAATTTACAAATAACAACATATCTTACTCATGAAAGAAAGCAAAGATTTTATATAGCTCCTGGGCCTGCATTTATTAATAGTCTGATCACGAGCAATTCGTTACATTCTTAAGTTCTCTAAGTCATACTAGAGTCTTTTGAGAAATGCAAAATAATACCATATGTTTTATAAATCCGAGAATTGCCCAAGCACACACAAGTAAAGGGAGTTCATGCGTTGTGCCTCTTATATCATGTGTGCTTGGGAAATGGAGAGCATTTCCTCATATGCATTGTGTTCTCAAATACTCCACTTCTTTTTGGTCTTCTATACCACGGATATCTGCATTTATCTACCTCTTCCTACTATGCTGTCATATGGTGTTTTCCATCTTTAAAGACAGTGCAAGATCTTTTGGTGGGGAGATGATGACTATGTCTTCTTGGTCTAGTGCTCCCTTTATTAAATGATTTCCCCTTTCCACATATGATATGATATGAGATAGCATGAGGTACAGTTTTAGTCTAGTCTGAATTACCTGTTGGAGTACATTGCAACATTCATGCTAAACCATGTTACATTAGCCTGTGGTTTGACTTGTTCCCCACCAAACTTTGGAAAACCTACAAATTATGAAATACGAGGTACCGTTAAGCCTTCTTTTTTCCCTTATCTTGGTGAGATTAATTCCATTATTACCATCGAGGAGGCAGAGCTGAATTATCTTTTTTTATTAAGAAATTTATTTGTTGAATAATCAAACATGCTTCTAAGGAAAAATATAATATATATATATAAGTTCTGAATATTAGATTTATCCTCCAAGACCTGCCCCCCAATTATCCACTCTTATCCCTCCCACTACCTCCTTCCCAAAACATCTCTACAAATGCCTCAGTTTGTATGTCATTTCAACTTTTCCAAATTTAAATCATGAGAATTGACCTTTCTCAATGGCCAGGGTCTAGCTCCAGCCTCCACAGATGGAACTGAATTATCTTCAAAACAATACTGTGAGAATTTTTTTTTCAAGGACCCTTAATTTATTGGTTTAACGTACTTGATGTACTATCCAAATATGCAAAGAAAATGTACTTTTTACTTTATTTTACACCTAACCTTCCTCTCATGATCTCTATCTCAATGGGTAATGCAAAAAGCAAGGTACCCCAAATAACAATACTTTGCCAAATAAAAGAGAATCTTTAGTTCAAGAGGGTATTCATTTTCTGTTTGTTTGCTTAATGACTTATTCTCTTTTACATCATACCTCATTTTATCAGATTTTTCACCCTTCCCTTGATCTTTCCAAGATGGTAGCTGGTTATATACAGAGTGGCTTACACCTCACAAACTTGTAACAGCAATAATTTAAGGGCAATAAATCTCCATGGTACTGTTTCATGGGTTTCTCCTGCAGTGTGATTGGTCTGATCCTTGCTTTGTGTCCCTGGTATCTTCAGGGGTGGAACAGGTTTTAACTGGGTTTCTGTGGAAAGCCCTGCTTGTGAACCCTGCCTTCAAAGACAGGGCCCACACATGATAGCATCTTATTCTATCTCCAGGCCTTTGTAGGTCCATCACCCATCTCAAGTGATTAAGGCTCATCCCTAGGGGCATGAAAATGTCACCTTCTATGAGAACCCAGAGAGCTGCCTCAGGTCTATTACTAGAAACCGCCCTCTGCCACTGAAGGCCTATTGCTCCCACAGTATGTGGATTAAGCTCTTAGCTAGAGGCCTAGAGCTTTACCTGATCAAATATATTCAGAATCAAATCTTTGAGGGCTTCCATATGTAGTTGGAGGTTTTAATGATTTCAATTTTAATGGTTTGATGATTTCAATCTTTGATCCTGATTCTCAGAGGGGATTAAAATTAAGATTCTTTCAGCTACCTGCTCTCTATCATTCCTGTTTCCCAAATAAGTTTAGGTTTTCCTCCTGTTCTTGTTCAATGGGAACTTCCATTAACCAATAATATGAGATCTCTCTGCCTTCACTTTATAGCAAAACCTATGATCTACTTCAAAGGCCAGACTTGTTGGATTAATGAAAATGAAAGGGAATAAAAAAGACCTCTTTCTTAATTAAATTGTTTCTGAGGAATTGAAACAATTGCTCTGGATTTTTAAAGCCCTTCCTTCCTTCCTTCCCTCTGATTAGCCAAAGTCTGTGTAGTTCATCACGACATTTCATAGGTTTCAAATTATTTGACTCTGTACACTCATTTAAAACACATAAAACTGGGGCTGGATTGGTTGGTTACAGTGCTTGCTTGGCATGTGCGAGTACGAGGGTTCAAACCCCAGCACCACGTACACAACTAAGTGTCAGAGCAACGAAAGCCATGTGAAAAACTAAATCAAATTGATTATTTCACTGTCCCTCTAAATGCACACACACACACACACACACACACTCACACACATAAAACTGAGGCTGCCAAACTTTTTCCACAAAGTGCCGTGTAGTGAATGTGGACCTGGCAGACCATACAGAATCCATTACAACCATTCAACTCCACAATTAGAGCACAAAAGTAGCCCTAGAAAACATGTAAGCAAATGTCTGGGGCTGAGTTACAACAAAACTTATTAAAAGAGGCAAGGAGCTGGATTTGATCCTTGGGATCATAGTTTGTGGATCCCTGATCAAAATGTTAAGTTCCTATTTCTTTCTCAAAACAAGTTTTTAGAAATTTTTCAGTCATAAGATACATTTAAGAAGGTACAGAGAAAATATTAAACATATTACATTTTTCAAAGAGGAAAGAAAACAATCTCCATTTTAGTTGCAGATCAACATTGTTGTGTTCTCACTTTATAAATTAGGGTCCCATTTCATGAGAAGAATGTGAGGTACCTTAAGGTTGAGTAGGATTCCCTCTGGGCAGGACTGTCAGCAACATGTCTTTGTCCATCTCCTCTCAGTATTGCATGCTATCATAAATATCTGAACTGATCAAATGCATTAATAGATTTTTGTTATGCAGTTTAGCACAATGTCTCCCAAAGTAAAGATTGAACGATTTCTGAATACAAGTTACAGATTGAAGATAATACTGGTAATGAAAACATTAGTAAAAAAGAAAATGGCAGATCAGGCCCCTCTTCATATGGTACCAGATCGCTGACAACTACACTGAGTAGCAAAGTAATAGTGAAAATAATAATTATACTACAAATAACAGTGAGTGCAGTTTTTTTTTTTACATAAGTGCATATTTCTCTATAAAATGAAAGAGGATATAGATTATTTCTGGAAAGATGTAGCAAATAAATATCTGGCCATGCATGCTCTCCCTGCCCCACCCCAAAGTAGAGATGTATATGACCCAAACCAGCTGCAGACCACAAACTTCCTCAGCAAAATCCCCCCTTCCCTCTCTGGTCTTGTGTTTAGTATATGTACGCACTTAGAATCAAAACCTTCATCTTCAGTTCTCAGTACTGCCTTTGGTATTAGTTCTTTGTGGCAGTCAGCCTCTATGATGGTCCCCAAATATCCCATCTCCTGATAACCAGGTCTTCATGCCTCTTCCTACACGATGTCAGGGTTGGACTGGTGTTGAAAGGAATGTGGAGGAGTGATGGCATGTCACCTCTCAAGCAGCTCATAGACGTTGTAGTTTCTGTTTTCCTTTTACTCCCGTCCTCCATTCCTTGTTCTGGAGGTAGTTAGCTGCTGTGTCTTAAGGACACTCCAGCAGTTTATGGAAGGGAGGTGAAACATCCGTGAGTCTTCGTGGAACGACCCTGTAGCCTCACAGCTACCTGCAGCCAGCCATGCTGCCATCAACTTCCTGCCCACCTAGATCGTGAAGTAATGATTATTGCTTTAAGGCACTAGGTTTTAGGATAGTTTTAATGCAATGTAGATAAATATAATATTGCAACTTATGGCAAAAGAAAATACAAACTACTCCCTGTCCACTCAATAGTTTAGTTAATATACTCTTTTATTCAACATGCATATCCAGTTTCTCATTTAGCCATACACGAAAAATGTCTTTTGTCCCACCCTCCATGCACCTAAATTCACAAATTAGCCCATAAAATTCCTCCCTGTCTTTCAAAGCTTTTTCACCGTTCCATCACTTCTAAAAAGCCACATCGTGGGTTCCCGTCTCTCTCATCTAGGGATCTACTCCCCACACTGTTGTTTGGTTCCCATTGTGCTTAATACAATGAAAGGTAGCATCCTAAGGGCAAGCTCACATTGCACGATTTCAAGTTCCTGCATATTGCTTCCTGCTGATGTTGGGGACAATGATACCCTGAATTGGAGACTTTAGATGCAGCTTCAGAAGCAAAGTTTCTGACCTTCTCCTGCCCTCCTGTTCCTCAATCTCTCCTGTGGCAATCTATAGAAACTAGAATTTTTCTTCAACTAAGTCCTGAATTATTCTCCCTAAAGATAGCCATAAAACCTAAAATGTGTACTCTGACTTTCCCCCACCTTTCTGTGTAAGAGCTGGACACAAATAATTATCTGACCTACCTTGTTTGATTATAAGCCATAAGACCACCGTTTCAGAAAGGATCTGTTCCATATCTGAAAGGAAAGAAGTCCCACAACCAAAGGGGCAAGGAATATGTGAATACACAATCTTTGCTGGGTCCCTACCTCCAGTCTATTCCTATTAGCTCAGACCCTTTTTATCCAATGCTATGTCTCCACAGCTGTACCTACTTCATCAAACCGAAGCATAAAAATGGACAGGTCACCCCGAGTCTTTGGGTCTTCAATTTGAAGTCTCCTGTGTCGTGTAAAACTATGATCGAATGCTTTAAACTGTTCTTTTGTTAACCTGTCTTTTGTTATATGGGTGTCGACCATGAATTTTATGATGCTCAAGAAAGTGATCACCTTCTTTTCTGCCTGTACAGTGAGCACCTATGTCAATGATAATAGTTTTTAACATAGGGACCTTTCTTCATAAATCTTAGCATTTGAAGTCTGGTGATAATGAGCAAATTCCCCACACAGAGACAGGTTTGCAATGGAGAAGGAGGGCTTCTGACTCTCCATCTAGTCCCATTTCCACTTCTCCACTTTAAAGCAACAACAAAATAATGGTATGAAACTTACTAGGCACAGCCAGAGGAGAAAAGGGTTATACCTATGTTGTTTATGGAATCCTTTAAATCCCCTCACAACTTAATTCATGTTTATTATTTTTATCATGCCAAATATTCCATTTTTAAGCAACAAGAATCAGGTTTTAATAAAAGAAAAAGAAGAGCACTCCAAGACTAGAGGAAGTTATAGTCATGATTTATTTTAAGACCAATATTTTAAACAATATTTCTCTTTCCAGATTTCTGGACAATTTTGTGAGAGGGACCCCTCCACCTGCCGAGTGTTTCTCCCCCTTGATCCTGGCTATGATTATGAGTAATGACTCCCAGCTGTTCTCTTTGTGGTACATTTGTTTTTTCTGTGCATATGGTACTGAAGAGACAGGACACGGAAGGTATGGACATGTACATGTGTAGACATTCCAAATATACAGATGGAAATGTATGTTTATATGCATGTAATTAAGATTTCCATGGAAAGATACCTAGCTCAGTTGGTGGGACAAAACAATTCACCTACTGAGGAAAGTAGCTACCCATATGTGAAATTCTGTTTTGCTCATCTTTTATTCTTTGATCAGGTTCCATCCAACTTTTTTCTCCAAATTCAATTAGGACAGAGGCCTTTTTGCAACAATCTCAATTGAGTTTAGATGACAAAATGGAGCCTGAAGCTACCATTTAAGGATTAGGGGCATAGTTTCTAATTCTATCTATGTCATGTACTACAAGCAGTAGTAACAAAATAATAAATATTTGCTGAATAACAAAAAGAATTGATGCACCAAAAGATAAATCCTGACTTTTCTCTGACTGTGAATCCACAGTCAGAGAAAAGTTTTCCTCAATATGCTACCTTAGTGATTCCATCACCATCACATGACAGTTAACATATATTGGTACATCCAGATGTCTTCTGAAAGGTTTGGAGGTTAAGTAACATATTTTCTGACTTATCACAATTAGGAAAAGTCACTTACAATGAGTATGGAATTGGTAAAGTAGATGACAGTGTTAGGCAGCATTCCAAGAATAGAGGAATGATACCATTTTAGGAAAACTTTGCATTTGTTTTAACTGAAAATAGACATAGATTATAATATCTGTACTTCACTATTGCTATTTATGGATTACAAAAGTCATCACAGCTATAGAACACATACGAATGTAGTCTATTTACACCTTTGGTGAAAACCATTTAGCTACATGACCTACTGTGACTTTTAAAGAAATTGAATTCAAATGATATACTGAAAAATATCACTGTGACAATTTGGAAGTGGACAATAATTTAAATAGATAATGGGGTCAGTACTTACCTGAGAAATCATTGAGTTTAGCACCAGTGAATAAGGAGTATATCTTAGATTCTGAGAGAACAGGGTTCAAATATTACTAATTATATGGAGTTGGAGAAATTACTTATATCCTTTATGTTAAAGTATAAATAAAGTTGCTGAAAATACTAAATTATTTATATCAAACCCTTTGAAGTTTCTCTCACATGTGATATTCAATCATCTCTCCATATCTGTATCCACAGATTCAACCACTTGCCCATTGAATGTGTTTGGGGAAAAAATTGCCTCTATACCAAACATACAGATTTTCTTCTTGGCATTATTCCTAGCATAGGAACTCTTCACCTAGCATTTACATTGTTTTAGGTATTATAAGTGAGCTGGAGATTAGTTAAATACACAGGAGGATGCACACAGGTTATGTGCACATGCAACGGCTCCAGCGTCTGGATTTTGGTGCCCATGGTTCCTATGGCCAATCCCCCATGGATACCAAAGGATAGTCCCCCACGGACACAGAGGGACAGCTATATGTACTACTTCTCTTGCTGCAGATCATTCAGTTTTTCTCCTTATGTTTTGACTGTTGTCTATTTCTGCTACAGAAGATGATAATAATGTCACTCTAAAATATGATAGTAGGAGACCAAAATACACTACCCTAAATATGGCTCTGTGGCATAAGAATGACTTTGAGCTGATTATTTTCAGAAATAGCAGACACAAGAAAAGTTCTGAAAACAGCATACGTTACCCTTCTGTAGGGCAAATTTACATTTACAGAAGAAACTTCCGTTTGTGAGTGTATCTCTTCTTCTCTACCAGGAAGAGAAGACTGACTAAATCACTGGGGGACATAAAAGGAAAAGACACTATCTTAAATCTGCATAACAAACCTCACTCTTCTGTACCTTGTGTTTCCTGGTCACTGCCCCATAACTCACCTTCCTTCCTGGTTTAACAGAGGGTGCTACTTAGGTCAAGGTTCTAAGCCACTTCTTTTGAGATCTACTCATTTGTCTAGGTGTCTCCCATTTATGTATGAGATATACATGTTAACAAACTTCTGGATTTTTAAATTTTTTTTATTTTTGTTAGTCTGTCTTTTGTTACAGTGGCCCCACCAGAGACCTTAGCAGGGTAGAGAGAAAATGGATTTTTCCTCCCTTGGACTGTTTGGCACCCATCCCTATCCTTTCTTATGCTTTTCCAAGTTTCTTAGGAGTTGGAAGATTGGGAATTTCTTTATTGACACTTTCTTGCAGCTAGGAATTTTGGATGAAGTTAGTTCTGCCAATGAGGTGAACTGGCAAGAAATTTGGAAGTAAAGGTAAGTGTAAACAGGCTTGAGAAAAGTGAACTTTCACCATGGCTGCCTCCACTGCTGCACCCCACTGCCAGCCACCCAGCTTTGTGTCTGACAGTTCTGAAAGCAGCGTTTCATAAAGCTTCCTGATCACTGGGGAATAGGAGGAGACAGCACCTTCATGAACTCTGCAATGTAAGCAAAAATATGAAAACCTACAACCCTGATTTTGCTCTTCCATCTTTTCCAGTATTTTGTTAGCATCTGATGGGATTCAGGACATCCTGTCCCAAAATGTGGCACCTTGGCATTTCAGGACACAGCAGAGGCACGAAGTTCACTCTCAACTTCCTCTCACTTTTCTTCCCTGAAACAGATTATAAAACCTAGGAAATGTTTTCTGACTTTACCCTGAAGCAGGTGATCAGACACTCTTCAAGAGTGTCCACATGCCCAGAAGAAAGGAACATCCTTATCTCTGAAGACACAGCGTCACAGAGATGAATCTTACTAACTCCCCCTTAGTTTTAGACTTTTTCCCCCCATTAATAAGCTTTATGTGACATTGGGAATTTCATAAAGAAATGAAGACCTAAAGAAAAAACCACAAATTTGCATGCTTTTCCACGTTAATCTGTCTTTGTCAGCTATCCTTTCAAACCCAGCAAGGGTCTCTAAGAGGGCCGAGGAAAGTCTTTTCCTCCCTTCTACACTTATTTCCCTGTTTTAAATCATCTGCACTTGAAATAACTAGGGGGGTTTTCTGCACTTAACTTTAAGTAATATGCCTGCCACATTAGGTTCCAAACCTGCTTTAGACATGAGGAATTTAGAGTAGGAAAAATTTTTCTTTTTGAAAAGCCAAGGGAGTAGGCAACTCATCATCAGAAAAATCAATCTCTTCATTTATTTGCAAGAAAAGTTATCTCTAAAGAAAATTAAATTTTACAATTAATAACTTTGATACATATCAATTTCTCATCTTCTCAGAAGCAATTAAGCCTGTCTTCTTACAACTTATTAGTATTAGGTACCGATTATGCTACATAAGGTTAAAAACTAGATTTCTCTACCACCTATTCTCATGCTCTCTGTCCCTTTCTGCAAAATTTAAAAAGTACACAACTGGAATGTGAATTAACCTGATCAGGACCCTAAGTGTAAGGTCATAATTCTATTGATAGCAATTACTATAAAATTTCCTGTTTTCTTTTGGTACTTTTAATTAAGTTTAAAAAAACCTCAAGACTAATGAATAAACATTAATGTAATAAAATGTCAATGACCAACTATTAACAAGTCAAAAAAGTACATTAAGTCTTGCTCCCCTCCTTCCCTCTTCTCCTCTCTCCTTTCTTTTTGGAATTTTAAAAAGTTGCAGTTGGATAGTTTCTCATATCCCTGAAATCTCTGACATTCTGTGTTTCTATTTAGGAAAAAATAAAATCTTTTTTTTCTATAGGAATTCTGTCCAAAATATTTTTTCTAGTTCTGGGAATGAATAATCCATTCTCAGTTACTATCTATATGTAGTATATATATATATATATATATATATATATATATATATATATGTATATGCAGCCCTTGTAGCTCATTATATATTTTTTCCAGTTTCTATACTAACTATGCATTTACATTTCAATGCTCCTATAAGCAGTCATTAAGCTTATAAGCAGGGTCAATGGCTTAGATAAGGTATAATGAATAGATTTATCTAATCTACATTAGGGAATAGCTGGAATGCTATATTGGAAATTTGTCTCAGGCAAAGTCTGGGATCAAGGAGAAAAAATGACATGTTCATCTAGGGATGACTGTTATAACCTTAGGTTGCAAGAGAAGAAAGTAGTATCTCATCGCCATGTACATTTCACCCTTGATCTAAACTTCAGGTATTCAGTCACCCCTGCCCTTAGAAGCAGCTCTCAACCTGGTATAGCCTTTAGACCATAAATGGTAACAGATTGCGGGTGTGCATTTTCAGCAAGCTCCCAGGTGATGCTGCTACTGCTGCTGATCTGCAGAGCATACTTGGAAAATCAAGTCTGAAGACTGTTTCATTAAAAAAAAAAAAAGAAAGAAAGAAAAAAGTTGACTTTGCAATTTGACTTTACAAGGTTAAGCCATCAGAGTAGTTTTTGAAGGTAATAAAAGTCAAGATAGCAGTCAAAGTGCTACCCGAGCCCTAGGCCAGAAGAGCCTGCTCTGGGGAGCCACAACAGATCAGGTCCAGCCACTTGCCCAAAAATCAAACCAAAAATATAATGGTGGAAATCAGGAAAGGACTTTATTTTGTAGATCCATGCAGGGAAGGCAAGTCCCCAGGTGCCCTCAGCCCTGACTTATGGGACACTGACCAGAGGTTAGAGAAGGGAAGGAACTAAAGTGGAAGGAGAAAAGCATGCATAGTGAACCAGTCTCGGCCGAACTGTGGTCTGTTGATTGCTCCGTTGGCTGGTTCTGATTCTGCAAAATCCCACCAGCTCCAGGAATTTGTTAACAGTGGAGGGAGTAATCTGGTTCCCATCCTGAGATGATTGCTCCTATTCCGGTGTAGGGAGTGGGCAGCCTCAGTTCCCATCATGGGATAATTGCTCATGCTTGTGGGGGACATTGTCATCTTCCTGCAAGGGTCACTGCTTCTGGAATCACTCTTATCTTGGCGTCTTAGGCTTGAAGGGGAAGATTACCAGTTTTACATGGACACTCCTTAAATGTCTAACCTGTCTACATGCACATTTGAGCTGGAATCTGACCCAAAGCTTGAGGCAGCAATGAGACAGATACAAAATGAAGGCAGAGATGCCAAGATTTTATTCTGCATTTAGTTAACCATTGGATATCATCAGGCTGCAGTGAAGAGTCAGTGCCTTTTAGCTAAAGCACCTTCTTAGTCCCTATGACAAAAGTTCAGCTGACCGGAAGAGGTATTATCTGCAACAAAGCCAAGAGGGATGAATTTAAAAACATATTAGGTCCTTTGGAAATAATGTGTCTTTATATTATGTAAAGGAAGATTAATTTAGGTCTAAGTATACCTGTTCATTGCTTCTATTTATATTTTAAAGAATGGAAATGCTTTAGAAAACCAATTTTTTAAACTTTTACTTCCATCAAATTATTTTACTTTTTGCTCCCATAGAGTTCGATGAATAATGTTTGGAAATATCAGTACTCTCACTTATGTCCAGCTGAACCAAGACAAAGCATTTTCTGTACCTCCAATAGCAGAGGAATGTATATGATTATAGTTGATTATAGTCATAAATAATAAAGTGTCCAAACCTTACAGGGATAAGAACCCAGGGGGGTGAGTCTGGAACAGCAGCCATTTAAATAGGTGCCACTCCTAATCTCACCTGCACACTAGGGAAATTTCATTTCCATGCACTGGTGTTGTGCTGTTTTAATGAGGTAAGCACATGCTTTGTTCTTGATTATCTCACAGGTTAAATATCTGAAGGTTGATAATAGCAAATACACCAAATAGGAAAGTAAAAGCAATACGATTAGGAATTATGCCATCCTTAAATTTTTGAACTCTTAAATGATACACATATTATGTAATTTTTACATAATTACAAGTGCAATTGATCAAAATTGGATTAGAAATGAAGCTGTTTGAAATTCAAATATGCTAACGACTTTCAAATATGTAGACTACACTAGTGGCAAAACATTGGGAACCCAAGGTAAAAATCTGCTAACTAGCTGAATTCTTCCTCATACTGTAGATCAGTATTAGAGTCCATGTATGTGTGCCTTTACACATCAGATTGTATCTACAACAAACCAGATATTTTTCACTAAATACAGTAACTATTTTGTTCAGTTTTGTGTTTTTTTCTATTGGATCTAAGTTACCCATAAATATATTAACAAACTCTCTTAAGAAATCTACCACCCTCACAGAGCAAGTGCATTCTAGATGCATTAGGGCAACCACATCAATAGCACCTTCCTGATTTAAAAGAATTCATACAGCCTGACAAAGGTGACACTTTTGTAGAGGTTTAGGTTTAATCACAGCTAATATGCTCCTACTTCAGTCATGTTCAAATGATACTCTGATTTAAGGAGGAATCTGAAATACAGTCACGTTAGTATACTTGTAGCCTCATGTGAAAACTGGAACGTCTAGGGTGTATCTTAACATTGTAAATATTTCTTAATCCTAGTCACAAAACTTCAAATGCTCTGTTTCTTGCATCCTGAATGTGTTTAAAACGTCGTTAAGTCTCAAATAAAATTTGAACTCAGCACCAAAATAACTTGGAAAATGAACAAGAATCTTTGCTTCTTTTTTCTGCTTTCCTTCCATTTTAGTTATTTTTAACTGATTATAAATGAAATCCTCCTCATGATCCTAGTGGAAAATACAAGTGAGCAAGTAGAAGAGGGTGCACACCTTACAATGCTAGCCTCATGAGAGAACCACTGTGCACGTTTCAGCATATTTTCTTCTGTATTTCTATGCAAAACATTTTCTTTAAACTTTGCAGAATGTTAACAAAAGAAAAGTAGAAACAGTAAGGGTTTTTAAATGATTCTTTTTACATAAAAGCATATTGTATAACACATTTAATGTATAATCCAGCTCTACATTTCAATTGCTTACATCATTTTTTTTTTTTTCCCCTTTCTGTGTGAGGTTTACTTACATGTCACTCATTCTCATTCTTTTCTTTTGGAAAACTTCATCTAGATTTAATTTTTCCAAGTGCAAATCAAAAGCATTAGCACCCCCTAGTGGCATAACGCATTTTAAGCACCAAGGAGTATCCACAAACTTGCCTCAACTTTCCTCTTGTTCATTTCCTAATTAGGCATACAATCATTTAAAATATAACATGTGTAATATCTCATTTAAAATATTTTGTTATTGCCAAGTGCAAATTGGTAAATCAATTAAAAATATTTAAAGTAATGTACTGATTTAAAGAGAATTTTAATACATTTTTATATATCTATTCTAATTGTATTTCTCTCTCCCACCTCATAGTATGAGATTATATTTAGATCACTTAAACTTATTTTTAAAATATTTTGAGATCTGTATAGGTATGAATTCCCTGGGATCTTGATAAAAAGCAAAATATGATTTGAAATGCTTGGGTGGGGCTTGAGATTTGATATTTCTAATAAACACCTTGAATTTACTGATATTGAAGTTCCAAATAGCAACTCTTGAATACCAAATAGATTTTAAAGTACTTAAATGTTTTGTACAAAGCATTTAAAAATATTTACAAATGTTCCATATGACCAGTTAGGTGATAAATTAAAGATATAATTATTTGAGAAATAGTTGCATTTTAAAAAGAGAAATTTCTAATAAATTAACAGATTTATGTATATTTTGCATTAAAAAGTTCACAGAAAATTTCCAAGTTGTTCTTGTATGCCTCTTTCATGCCTTTTCAGTGTACAAATATGAAAACAATTATTTTGATATATAATTTACCTTTAAATATTTATCACTTATTATATTTTCATAGAAATCATTGCTTGAGTAAAAATAACTCAATTTGAAAAATGAATTTCAACCAGAGAGTTTTATTAGCAGCAAGGTCAATGGAACCATGTATATAGCACAATGTTTGGCCATGTAATAAGAACTCTAAGTTTTAAACATTATTATATCATTCCATCAAACACAGTATCTAAATATGGCCTCAAACTATTATAGACTTATTAATGATTTTCGAGGCAATGATACTGAAAGAATTGTGGCTAAAAAACAGTAAGACGTGGTGCTTTTTTCTGCTAAGGGGTATTCTGCCTATTACTTGTGACATTAAATAGTCATTTCAAAGACACTTAGTTTCAATTATTTTCCATCCCTAAGTTTGAAACAACTTAGGGATGGAAAGAAGAGAAATAACTTGAATGTAGATGGACACATTTTACTGTTTGAGTTTTATCCTTTTTCACAGATTAAAGTCTTAAATCCTAAGATTATTTATTGCCTTTTTACTTTTTAAAAATATATTTTATTGGTGTATTATAATTATACATACTAGAATTCATTGTTACATATCTGTACATGCACACAATATAACACTAAAATTTGGTCAGTTATATTCCCCCATACCTCTCCTTTCCCTCCTCCCTCCCCCTAGTTTAAAATTTTTCCATATAATTATGTAATTTTAATAATCATTATTTCTAGGAAAGCATATGGAAAACACACATAATGAGTTTGTATGTGTGTGTACGTGTGTATGTATTAAAAGAACATCTAACTGGTGATTAGTTACAGTATATTGTATCTTAGAATAGGAAAAAGCAAGATTATTACATAGGACCTAGGAAACTTGGGGAATGATGACCATTTTTAATATACAAATAAGTCAATTTTACTTCAAAAATGGAAGAAAACCCTACTAGCATTATGTCAGTCCACCATACCAAAAAAAAACAAAAAAAAAAAACAAAAACCCCAAGCGTGCATTATCATCTGAGTTGTTCAAATTAGAAAGTCAAAATTTAAGGACATTAATAACTTACCTTACTAGAAGCCAATGATTAACATCTGACTAAGTCCCAGTGAAAACAATAAGCAAGCTCCTGAAGACAAGAAACTACAGCTCTTTAATGCACACAGCTTAAGGAAAATTCATCCCAGTTCCTCCTTCTACTTGACACAAGAGTCCATTAAAAGACCTCCCAACACTGGTTGGGTCAGAGCCCCAGGAAAAGATGGGTATTTCAGCCTTGCGAAAGATTTGGAATGAGACATCATTGTCTACAAAGTCTAGAAATTATTTGTCTATACTGACAAAATATCTTTGTGCTTTCTACTTCAACAATTTGAAAGATGAAAAATGGGTATCTCACTCTAATGCCAATTTCAAACTCTTGCCCAATATAGCACAGTGCAGTCTGAAACACATGTGGGATTGAAAACACGAGTAGGCAGTAACATAATACAAGTGCTTTGGGAAGTGACAGTATGAAAGATTAGAAAGCTACCCTGTTTATAGCGCCGAAAGTAGCAATATAAACTAAAGGGTAACAGCCTGACAAAAAGAGTAATTAGGAAGTAGCTGCTATAAATTACTTTTAGCTTTAGATATTTATTTTACACTGATTGAGCTGTATAACCATTTTATTGGCATTTTAAGATAATTCATCAAGAATATGAATGCATATTAGCTGTCTAAATACAAGACAAGTGTAATTTTATAAGTGAAAAATTATAAACTTATGAAACTCTTGAGACTTTCTCCTAATGACATTTTCAACTTTTAATCATTTGTATTTCTTCCTTTTCAGACACAGGATAATACAGAAATGTCATTTTGAGTTTAGATTTTTACATAAGCTTATTATTTTACTTAAAATAGTTTCCAGCTGTAGTTAATATTGACTTGAATTTCTATATGTATGAAAATAAGAAATATACTCCCTATTTCCTCTTCTTTTCTTTTCTTTTTTTTTTTTTAAGAAGAAATATTTCACTGAGGAATACCTAGCAAGCACAGAAGAATTTTTTTGTTGTTGTTGTTAACAAGTAACACTATATAATCTGGGGTTGAGATATAGCTCTGTGGTAGAGTGCTTACCTGGCATTCATGAGACTGTGGGTCTGATCCTTAGCACTGCACAAGATACAAAGGAAGGAAGAAAGGGAGGGAGGGAAGGAAGAGAAGAAAACAAGGAAAGGAAAGATGGAAAGAAGGGAGGGAGGAAGAGAGGGAAGGAAAGATAGAGAGCAGGGTGGGAGTGTAGACATACACACAGACAGACAGACACACAGAGTATAAAATTTTGCAAATAAGATCTTCCAGTAGGTGGAATGGTAGCCTCTTATGCATGTGTTTTGAATTTATATGAAATGGAAAACAAATGCACAAAGTTATTATGTGCAAGACAAAAACAATAGCTAGTGCTCTGTTAGCCTTATTTCCTCTACGGGTAGCATGCTAGCTAACAATTCTACTTGATCTCTGTGTTAGTCAGATTTCCGGTGCTAGGAGACATCTCTGAGTTAAATCCACTTTAAAGGAGGAATGGTCCATTTGGCCTCACAGTTTCAGAGGTTTCAGTTCATGATCAGTTGACTCTATTGCTTTGCAGCCTGTGGTGAGGCAGAAAGACATGGAGCGAAGTATGTGGTAAACCAGCTGCTTATCCCATGGAAGCTGGGGGGCGGGGAAGAGAGGAGGAGGAGGAGGAGGGCCAGGGGTGAAATATCCCCCAAAGACCTAACATCCTTCCACCAGGGCCCACCTCCTAAAAGTTCCACGGCCTCCCAATAGCACCACCAGTGGCAGACCAAGCCTTTAATAAGTGGGCTTTTCGGAGACAATCAAGATCTATAACCATCTACAGTATGTATCATTTACTCAGCAGTCCAAAAATTCTGAAGCACAATAAAATACAACAGAAATTACCTTTGCTCTATACTAGATTTCTTTTTAAATGGGGAAATAGCCTTATTTTAGAACAATGGATAATATTCTTAACTTTGTGAGCCAAATGAAATAGTGTAGGATGGATGATATACAAGTAGGTGAATACTTTCTGAATTTCCGATTGAACAGCAATATTCAGGGTATCACATAATCAGGGGCAGATAACAGCTGAAGATTTCCAGGCATTTGTCATAAGACTACCTTTTTTACCATATTTCTTGGTATCTTGGATGAATATATATCTTACATATTTATTGAAATGTAGAATGAACATTTAATATTATTGGAAAACTGCATCAAAATTTTTAAAAATTTAACAATTCATAAAATATATTAAGCAGAACATTGGCTTTATGGAATACCATTACCTAAAAAATAATAAGTAAATCTGGGAAATACTAGATGAAGAAAGCTTAATTTGGTTCATGAACTGGAGAACCTCTCAGAACTTCTGAGCATCTAATGTTTATTGAAATATGCAAGATAAGAATACAATATAAATACTTAAGGAAATTTATCTGATTAAATACTTAAGGAACATCACATAGGATGATATATTAATGGCTTAATTCGAATAGCCAAATCATTAAAATAAAGTTTAATGGGGATCCATGTAAAATTACATGCTTAGATCATGTATAAAAAGATTAACCAAATGAGTAAATGATAAGGTGATCTGCCATAGTGGTTCTATATGAGCCACGAATGTTTATAATTTGAACAACAACAACCACAAAAAAGGCATGCAGGAATGGGAGCTGTAGCTCGATGGTAGAGTGCTTGCCTAGCATGTGCAAGGCCCTGGGTTCAATCCCCTGCACTGAAAGAAAAAGAAAATAAAAACAGACAAAGGATCAGGGGAAGATTTTGCAATACTAAACAATACGTGAGATGACCTCCAGGGGACTGCATTCATATCATCATAGTCTATGTGGAAGCATGTCCTGGGACTTTCCACAAATAAGACTACGCAATACTTAGTCCTGAGTGCCCAAAAGAAAGGCACTTGGGCACTGTATCAGTTATGACACCACATTCCATCCTGGATACCACTTTCAACTAGAACAGGCCTATATCAGTCAATTAAATTGTCAAAAAAACGACAAAGTTCCATTTGTATGTGACAATAATTTTTTTTTTCTGATGCATGTACATGTCATTTGGAAAAACTCTGCTGATCCCATTGGGGCGTAGGTGGAAATCTGGATCTACGTATTTCTCATTCCTCTTTGGACCAGCCTTCAAGCTAGTGTACATTCTCCTAATGGGAATAATAGAACCTGAGAGGGAGTGTGGTAGCTTCCTATGGCCTAGTCTCAAAAATAGCACCCCATGATTTCCATCTATATTTTATTATCTAAATCAAATGACAAGACACAGCATAAATTTACATGAGCAGGATACCCTGCCTTTGTAGGAAGAACTGAACAATAACATAGCTAAAGCTATGCATACAGAGGGAAGAAAGAATTAAAATCAACATCCATTTTTTTTCTCCCCATACCAGAGAATGAACCCAGATGCTTAACTAGAGTAGATCATGAAAAGAGACCTAGAATAGAGAAAGTCCTAAAAAACAGCATTGCAAAGCAATTGCGGAAAATTAGAGTGTTTAAGCAGAAGGAAAAAAGACTTGGGGGAGCCATAACTGTACTCAAGTACTGAAAGGCTTGAGATCCCAGCATTATTGGGGATTGCTACAGGAGACTGAAATAATAGAAAGGCAATTCCAGCCCTATGTTAAAAAAAAAACAAAAAACAGGCCATGTGTTATCATTATCCATGTAGTTTAGAAGCACATAAAGTTTGTTAGATTCAAAGCAATGATCATCACAGTGCAATCCTGCTAAGCTTAGCACTTTTATAAAACAGGCAGCAGGCATAAAACCCAGGCATACTATTTATGGTGCACTAAAACACAGTTATCGAATCTGGGTAAATAGGAGTAAAACACTTTTAAGAGTACACCTAAGTAAAGCTTTCAGGAGCACAATATTTCTCTGAATTAAAGAGAAACAAAATGCAGATAGATGAAATGGAATTTTTTTTTCTGGATCACCAGTGTTAATGTTGCATATTTTATTTTCTGGTAACTATATTATAAATATTTATTATAGAAGATCTATTCTGGATACGGATATATATGCATGTGTGTGTGCATGTGTATGTATCCATATATATACATTCCATCCCCACCAAGGACAGCTTAAAAACCAGCCTTCTTTTTGTGTATACAGGTGAAATGTCAGATGAGTTGTGTAACATCCATAGCTAACATACACTCATAATGATATCTTTAAAAAGAAAACATTAAAATGACAAATTATTTCATTTGGGAAGATCAATTATATTGAAAAGCACTGCTTAACAATTTGTTTGAAATCATACATATATATGTATTATGTATGTACATATAATTTTACATCTGTCATTATCATCAGTATTCAAAAGTCCACACATTTGCTTTTGTAACAGATAGACAGCTTGGTCAATATATTTATAAATTGAAACCTATATAAGCAATTTAACACCTACCTATCCTTGGAATTAAAATATAAAAAAAGGCTAGATTGTAATTTCTCCATACATCTTCCTACTGTTATGTCAACGGTACTTATTTATCAATGGTGATATGTAAACTTGCACATAGAAAGCATTTTCCTTATCTCTTTCACATACTTATTCACAGGCTCATGTTCACTCACCAACGTAATAAGCACAGAAATATTAAGAACAACTCATGAAGTATGTTACATACCTGGGGTACTTAACACTGGTTTTTAGATGAAGGAAATGATAGCTTCTGATGGTACCCCACCATTTCCATCTACATTTCATTAAGTAAACCAAGTAACAAGACACAGCCTAAATTCATGTTAGCAGTGCACCCTACATTCATAGGAGGAACCATACAATTACACGGCTGTACTACTACAGCTGTCTCCATCTCCAGGGCAAGAAGACTGACATGGAATCTTATTTGACTACAATGGTCCCAGAGTAATTCCTTTTTGGTTGTTTACTTACGCACAAAGTAAGCCGGCTTTTTTTTTTTTTTTTTAAGCCCAATTATGCTTGCAGGAAGTCTGGCCCTGTGACTAAGTAATCAGGTCTTGTTGATGGCGCAGGGACTACTCCACACAAAGGAGGACAGGCTTCCTGGCCCTGTTCATGAGAGTGCTGAAGTTGACTGGTATGTGTTCCCAATGTTCCCAATTCCAAAGAAGGAGTAGACAAGCTCCTTTTTGTAGGACAGTGTCCCTGAACAGTAACAACTTCTTCCCTCAATCTCCATGAGCAGACAGTCACAGAAGTGTGCCTTGCATTCTCTCTGAGGAGGGAACTCCCTTTGCCCCAGAGTTCTGTGCCAGATACTTAGCATGGAATATTTCATTTACTACTTTGGACCATTCGTGGAACTGTTATATTATGATTTACAATTTAATGAGATAATAAGAGTCAAGCCAGTGCTCCTCATACCTTAATGTGCACACATATGATAAATACATCTTGTTAAAATGTAGACTTTGATTCACCAGCTCTGAGGTTGGGACTGAGATTCAGCTTTACTTGCCACATTCCAGATGCTGCTGCTGGTTCAAGAACAACCTTTGTTGTAGCAAGAGGGAAATTCATGGGGTTTATAGTTAGTGGGGGAGAAGTCTGAAATAATGTACTGGTATGGAAATCTCTGCCAAGGTTTATTTCAAGCTGCGTAGAAGTTTGGGGTGAGAACTGCAACTGATTTTGGATGTAACACAAGTGTTCATAATGCTTGGTTTGCACTGTTTTATTAGCATGAGGATTGCCCTCCTAACCACAGGAGGGCAACGAGACTATGTTGCTGAACCCTGGCAATCACTGTGTGGCTATCTGGCTGTGACATGAGTCTCCTATCATTGTTCCCTTGTGTCAGTGTTAAACTCATGATGACACTGTTAGCAAGCATGTGTTTGATGGGAAGTTTTCTAGGGATGAGCAGGCTACAAATGCAAAAAAGATATGTAAAAGAAAATTACAGCAAACCATAAGGATCCTTCCAAAAGTTTGCTAAGCTAGTTTCACTCTCAGAACTACATCCACTAGCCCTACCCAGTGACTGTCAAGGAATGTTCACATTTGCTTTCTGGCAATGGTTCTGATACTTTGAAGACAGAAACTTATTTTCAATATAAAGCAATGTAAGCTTCCAGACAATTATTTTGAGCATATTAGGAAATACGAGAGAACAAACAACGAGAAGCGACAACCTGAGGAAGAGAGACGGAAGAGCCTGCGTGGAGTCTCACTTGGCGACAATCTCATTGATGACCTTCACTTTTCTTTACTTGAAGTTCCTTCAGCTATTCAGACTGGTAAGTGTGGAGGGAATGGAGGCGCTCTTTAGAATTGGTCTAAAACACTGAAGTCAGCAGTATCTGTCCTCCGGCTATTTCAGAAGTTGAAGTAAGGTAGCATGATTAAACTTTAATGACACCCACTGACACTGTGTCTGAATTCCTTGGCAGGTGATACTGCAATTCAGCTACAGAGTTTGCAGTGCTCTGTCAATATAGCTAAGTGGAAACTTCTCTGAATTCCCTTCCTGGATAGCTCAGGGTTATGAATGGCCACAGGGGAGCTCTGCAGAGGAAGTGAAGTGGTAGCCATGTTTAGGCTAGGAAGAACAGGAAGCCCCCTGTTCTGGGCCTGCAGCCTCTCCAGCTCCTGCCAGATGTCCATCTTCTGTGACTCAGGCATAGGGAAGGAAGGGGATGGTTTCTGGGAGTTCCCTGCATCGCTGAAAGTGAAGACCTGGGGGTGAATTTCCCGTTGTTTTTCCTGTGCTCTGGTTTGTCTCTACTCTCTCCCACTTCTCATCCATGATTCCTCCTGGACTTTCTGATCATCAGACTTCAGCCCAACACTAGATGTAGAAGTGACAGCCTCACACTGATTATTTAGCCAGCTCCCATCATGTGTGTGGTCAAATTCTATAAATAACACCTTTCTTTATATCATTAGTAGTATTTTTAATTCTGTAACAGAACTCTTAAGGGTTAGTTCCAAATTTTATTTTCTTTGTAAGGGCAACTACATGAAGATTGCACACCTTGGCATAGAAATCTAGACCTTATTTCTAAAAACTGAGTAATCAAGTAGGTATTTATTTGAAAAGATTATCAGGTGAAGGGAAGAGAAAGCAGACTGTCTACAAGAGGACTTGACAAACGAAAGTCTACAAATCAAGTGAGCCACTGTTTGTCTTTCAAATAAAGTTTTATTGGGATATATAACTTATTATCTATGACTGATTTCATGCTATAGTTGTAGAGTTGTGTACTGCAAGATAAATTGAATAACCTACAAAGTCTAAAGCATTTATTATTTGACTCTTTACAGAGTTTTCCTATCCCTGTTCTAGACTTTACAGAGAGAATGCTTTTTTTTTAAACCAGGTTTGATGTTAAAATACTATGTTTCTATTTTAAGAAGCCTTGTATTATTAGAATTTCTTATACAAAGGTGTTTTAACAAAAGGTTACAAAAGTTTGAGTCTTTATAAAATCTACTGATGTAGTTGTAATGTAAGTTACCATGTATTAAACATCTATACTTCGTGCTGAACATGGTAAAATACAGTGTCCATTGTTCTATTCTGTAATACATTGTATAGACTAATAATCTAACATAAAAAGGCTTATTAAAATTCTTAATATAACACAACTAAGGCAACAGAACCAATATTAAAATCCAAATCTATTCTAAGCTTTAACCTTAACAGTCATCCCAAGCAATACCTCACTAGTACTTAAAGTTCACTATGCTACTACTTTACACACGAAATAAGTAGTTATAATGATATGTCAAAATTAAAAACATAACTTTACAAATAACTAACCATAGATATGAAATTACAAATGTATTTGAAATGCCTACAGAGAAAATAAAAATAAAATCAAAAGCCAAGTTTTGCAAAATGCAATGTTTAATAAGAGTATCTGGAGTAATACTTTTAGTGGACTTCAATCTTGCCTGTTCATGTATACAATTTGAACAAGCTATAATTCTTCCAAGCTATTCGTATTTCTTATATGATTGTTCATCTTGGATACAGTCAACACCTCATTTTTTAAAAAGTCTTTAGCTATATAGCTCTATTTCATTTTTAAAAAATTCTCATAACAAACCCTTACAAACCCCTTTTCAAACATTCTACTGAAAGGTAATATAAAAAAATAAATCTGAATCCATGCTGCCAGATGACATATAAGCAATGCTATAATAAATTCTGTATACTCCATCTCTGCCCATCACTGAGTTTAGAAAACTCTCAGGGCTGTGATGCAAAAGACTGACCTGTTCTGCTGTAATCAGTACTTTAGCTTCTGAAATGTACCCTGTACTTCTGTTTTGCCCTTTAAATGTTCCTTCCCCTCCCTCTCTCTTCGCTCCCTTCAACACTCTTCTCTCTCCCTTTTCTTCTTTCCCTTGGAAGCAGAGTTGAAGAAAGTCCTACTCTTAAGGCATGCTGGGAAGATTTTTGTGGACTAGGGGCACTGATTCATTTTGGCTTACCCTGACCTCTAACCACTGGAAAAGTAGCTTTACCTTTGGGAACATCAATTTGCTTCCAAAAATGTAGTAAAAATAAGTTAATGAAGTTGGATTCATTCTGAAAACACTGTGACTACAATGCTAGAGATAACCCAGAAGGACAGGAGCAATAAGGCCAACATAGGCAGCAAGAACAAAGGAGCAAAGGCTCAGAAGGCAGAGAAAAAAAATACCTGAAAAATCAAATGCAATGAATGAAGGATAAGAAAATGAAGGAAGAATTCACTATGCTCGTTTCTACCTGCTCCCCCTAGGTCGAAATGGAAGAAAGAAGGCATTTAAGATGTTTTTATGGGAATGCTCTGGTGCCTGAAAGATGCCAAGTGCTCTACCCTTAACCCAACACAAGTGTAGAGCAGAGCAGAGTCAGCTTCCTCCCCTGAGAGTGGGCAGAGAAATGGCCACATTCATGTGTGCCTTCCCACATGGTTCAGTAACCAGTAAAATTCATTCTCAGCACTCACCCGCTCCACAACAACCTTACTCTGCAGATTCTACTAAATCCAAACAACTGGATTCATGTTATAGCTTACGTGGAATTGACTTCCACTGATGAACCTTTTACTTCTGCTTTTCCTTCCCCTAACTTTGGTTCTCTTTCATCCTCTGCCTTTGCCCTGGTGGCTACAGAGCACAGCGAGAAAGGCCAACGAACCAGGCCTCAGGAGGAAGGGCTGCTGGGGTGGCTGAGAGCTGTTGCCACCCTCCATCTGGGTGCTGCTTTGATAGGAATCTTCCTGGTCCAGGGTAGGACTCTCAGTGTCATAGGGACAGAAGGACCAGGTCAGAGAAATCTGTCCAAGAAGGATGCACTATCCAGATCTTCATTATATAAGTCTGCATATTCTGGGGTTGAATAGAGAAACAAGAATACAAATTTGACACAGAAATACTTGCCAAAGAAGAGACCATGTGTACAAACCAACCTCCACTTGAAAATTTCTCACAGCCTTACTGCCTTGTCTCTTTAACTACGTCAGCCAGATGTGCTGCAAACTGGCAGTATAATGAGAAAAAATGCAAATTGAAAATCTTTTAACAAATACAGTTGGGTATGCTGGCACATGCCTCTAATTCCAGTGGCACGGGAGGCTGAGGCAGGAGGATCTCAAGTTCAAAGCCAGCATCAGCAACTTAGCAAGGTCCTGATCAACTTATTGAGATCCTGTCTCAAAGTAAAATAAATAAATAAAAATGGTCTGGGGATGTGGCTCAATGGCTAATTGTCCTGGGTTCAATCCTTGGTACAAAGAAAAGAGAGAAGAAGAAAAGGAGAAAATCTTAACAAATGCAACACTGGTGTGAAGTGGAACTAGAGGAAGTGGAACAGAGAATACTAGGAGGCTCCTGCTTGGTCATGGTGAAGCGGGAATCGGGTTAACAACCAGAAACAAAAAGACAACTAGGAGTGATGAGATTAGAGAGGCTTTAGATGAGTAAGTGAATATCAAGGAATTCAGAGAGAACCTTGAAAAAAATCATCAAAGCCCTCCAATAATTTTGCAAAACCAAACATTTCTATGAAAGTACTGAAAATCACATGGAGGATGAAGGCTGTGGCATTAACCTATCCTGCAGCAATGAGGCCCTAAAAGGCAACATGATTCACTCTTTAGTAAAATGAAATCTCTTTATTCTAAGAACAAACACATAGTGCAACAGCAACCTACGTTTTATAAATTAACTAGACTATAATTTTTAAATAGTTGTTAAAATGTTTAGAGAAAATTCTTACCAAACCTTTCTCCAATATTAACTATGAAACTGGGCACTCCATTTTAAGTGATCTTTCCCTGGTACCAACTTTTCTCAGATAAGATCTTCCTCTACTAGGAAAAAATCTACAGGATCCCTGGTACCATTTCCTCAATTCAGAGAGAAGGAAATCAGAGTTCACAGGATGAGATCACTTGCCCAAGGTCAAGGGAATGAAATCAAGGGCAAAGCTGTCCATCGGCCTACTGGCCCCTCTGCACATAGCTGCCCCAACTTCACTCTACACCCATCCCCACATTTGGAGCTACCTATTAAAAACAGGAAACAGAAGGTTTTTACTTTACTAACATGCTACACTTTCCAGGGTGAATGCTGAGTCAGAAGGTTCTATAATGTCTTTTGGAACAGTTTCTACTTTCAGCTGTATCATTACAGAGTAAGACGAAAAAAATAGGTGACCAAATTGTCACTTTTAAATTAGCTGAAGTTTCAATGAACTACATTTTATTTCATTTTTGTTCTAAGAACTCATAGGAGTCTGGTGATGGGGAAGATGGGGGAACCATTCCAGAAGCCGATGTTATTCCTACACTAGATACCCATTTAACACATGAGTTCTTCTGGGGGAAACTGCATTAGATGAAACCCACAGTAGCTTATCTATGTGTTAGCATTACCCCTGGTTATCAAAGTTTATACACAATGATTGCTACAGTTTTGA
>PVKS010006898.1:0-75813 GCA_004027875.1 Aplodontia rufa | reverse complement strand
TCATAGAGGTAAAAAGATGAGTAAAACAACATATGAAGATAAAGAATTAGATGGAACTAAATTTATTATGACTATCCTCACGTTTCAATCATAAGGAAATATAGCATATTTAATGACTGCTATTTTTGGTTATTTAAAAATGCTAATTCGTATGTTTTATCAGGAGTACAAATTGTTAAACTATTAAAAACAGACTTAGATTGAATAACACTTGACTGCCTTAGTATAAAAAATTAACACTATTTTAGAAGTAAAAAGTTGATAGTTTCATATGAAAATTTAGGGAGATGATAAAAATTGGTAAATCTTTCTGCTATATATGTGGTTGTTCGGGGATGAAGTTTCTTCTCATTTTGTTTTTCTGCTATCTCTTATGGCCTTGTTCTTGGGTAACAATGAATTTACTATTACATTGGGTTGCATCTGATGAGAGGAGGTCTCCCCATTTTTCCAAGAAGCCAGGTTTTAGTGTCATACTAATTCCACTTGAGACAAGACATTAATTTCATAGCCAAGTATTGTGGTCAGCTTTGTTATTGCTGTGACCCAAGGACCTGACAAGAACAATTTTAGGAGGATGAGTTTATTTGGGAACTCATAGGTTCAGAGGTCCATAGAGACTTGATGTGAGGCAGGACACCATGGCAGAAGGCATGGCTCCAGGATTGAGAGAAAGAGAGAGAGAGAGAGAGAAAGGGAGAGATTCCACATCAGATACAAAATATATACCCCCAAAAGGCATACCCCCATCAACCACCTCCTCCAGTTCCACCCTACCAGCCTACAGTTACCAATTAACCCCTTGATAGGGTTAAGACTCTTTTAACCCAATCATATCTCCCTAGCCTTCCTGAATTGTCTCACGTGAGCTTCTTAGGGACACCTCACATTCAAACCATAACACCAAGGTTAACCTCAAAGGACGTTGGGAAACTATGACAATTGTCAACAAACTCTGTTAAGGAAGAGAGTGAATATTTTATACTGTGTGCACCAGACTACACTCATTGTAGAATGAAGACATAGACAACAGTAAAGGAATGGCCATGACTTTTTAATTAAACTTTTTTACAAATAGGCAGTCAGCCTGCCAACCCCTGTACTAGACTGTCCCATGCACAGTTCTAAGCCTATTACAAAGGAAGAAGGGGGTGAGGCCTCGTTAGAAGCCAGAAGCCTTTGCTGCTGCAGCAACAGATATTTAAAATCAACTTTATGCATCTTAGGTAAGTAGAAATTTGCTAGTTCTACATGAGAAGCCATACCGGATTATTATTTGATTTGTAAATCACTTTTTAGACTAATTAGACAAAGAGAGTAGGAAAGACACACAACTACTACAACAGTCATGATATTTAATAAGGCATAAAAAGCTTCATTTTCTGTTTCTCCAAACTACACTGAGTTTGGAAGTTGAGGAATATTTTTATTGTCATGAGGTTTTCCATATTTCCTTATAGTAAATAAAAAACGTAACAGATGTTTTTCTTTAATTTTAATATTTTCTTTGTGTTATTTATTAAAAATTTAATAACTTTTTTAGGTTAACTCTCCAACAACACTCTTAAAATATTGCTTGCAATGGATCAATTTAAAGTCTATATTTTGTTATCAGTCTCTCAAAGTAGATGTTTTATATGTCAAAAGTGCCTGTGATAGGTTGACCACAAAATCTCTGATGTCCTTCCATATAGGAGTGAGATGTACCTTTCCTTCCCAGCTCAGCAACAGAACACTGCAGAAGCAGTGCTGTGCCAGGACTTAATAAAGCAGTGGGTTCCACTTCTTGGCTCTTGGAACAAGATCTCTGGAATTGCTAATTCACTGTGTAAAGACTCTGACAACTCTGAGCCCACCAAGTGCAGGGAACTAGGGTAGCTGCTTCATTTGACAGTCCCAGCTGAACCCAGCTTTGCAGAATCCCTGACACAGATCTGGGTGAAGCTGCCCTCCACACTCCAGGTCAGCCAATCAAACAGCTGAATGCTACCCAGTGACACCAATCAAAGCCATATGGAGCAGAAAAATAGTCTCGCTAAACCCTACTCAAATTCCTGACCCACAAAATTATGAGATATAATAAAATGGTGGTTGTTCTACACTGCTAAGTTTTAGAGTAATTTGTTACGCAGCAATAGATACCCAGAAAAGGAGAATAAAAGGAAAAAGTTTCTGTTTGTTTAATGGTTGCTATGTAATTTTAAAAACTTTTATGCTAATATTAGTTTTCATTAATTTTTTTAAATTAGATTACAATGATCCTTGAAGTGTATTTTCATGGTGACAATAAGATCTAAAATGTTCCATAAGGAAAGAAAACTGCCTCACTGTGACTGAAAACACTTTAGAATAATTTTTTTAAAATTCGATATTCAGCAGAAAGACTCCTAATTGATTTATGTAACTCGAAATGAAAATATATTAAAGAGTCTAGAATATCATAGAGAAAAGAGAAAAAAATTTGCAAGGTGTTTGCACGGTATGGGGTGGAGAGTTTTGTGAAAGGTCTATGAGGTTTGCAGGCAGACAAACCCAAGGTCATAATCTATCCAGTGGTTGGGTGACCTAGGGCAAGTTACTTATCCTCCCTGAGCTTAGGTTTCCTGAGCTATAAAATGGGGATAAAACTGTCTTCCTCATAGGGTTACTGTGGGGATTAAGAGAGATAATGTATACAAAGCACTTGGCAAAACACCTGCCATGGGGTAAGGTGCTTAATGAATAGCTGGTTCCTTCTTTTTTTCAGCAAGAAAGTCAGAAAAAAAAAAAAAAAAAGGAAGAAAGCACTGGCAATTTGTACACAGAGGGTTTCGCTGCACAGAAAAACTTGTCAGCATATTATGGAGAGCTCCAGTTTCTTGATGTGTGACTATCCGAATAAGGGCAATTAATAGAGGAAAGAAGAATTTGACAGCAAATTTACTTTTGCTTATATGGCAGAATTTTGAGTAGAAAAAAAATCTTAATTTCATTCTGGAGAATGCTGTGTTTTTACAAATTTGTGTAACTTTCGTCTTCAATTTTTAGAAAAGACAAATGTTGAATATTAGCTTGGATTTGACAAAATTACAGAATAGTAATATATAATGAAATTGTGGTGTAGTGATTGCCCAGCAATAGTTTTTTTTTTATAAAGTATCTACAATAAAAAACCAGGTTTTTCAGCACATATTCATATTGTCAGCCAGATTGTTGAAACTTACTCTCTTCGAGTAAATGCTTTTGCAATTATCTCTTTTATTTAGAATTCTATTGTACGTGATGGTAACTTAAAATTATGACCATAAAAAGTCAACTTTAAATCTTGATGCTCCAGTCTTACTTAGAACATTAACAAAGCAGCAAGAAGAACATGAGATGATTTTGTTTAATGATTTCTCAGTAGTTAAGCTTAAACCAGTAATTATATTTTCAGTTTTCCTGAAAAATTATGATTTAATTGAGCATACTTATTTTCAGTAAAAACAATTAATACACTTTTTCAAGTAAAAACATTAATACACTTTTAAATTTATATTTTTAAAAATATATTTCTTTTAAAATATATATTTTGATATCCAGAATCTATACACATTTTATATTATTTTGTTAAAAACTTGTATGGTTGTTCAAAAATAAAAAAATTTAAAAAATATATTTTGTTTTCTTTTGTTTCTACCTTACTCCAAAAAAAGGAGTTAATGGATATATAAAATAGAAGATTACATAAAATTAAGATTAAGAAGAAAAGAAGGACAAACAAATATAGGAATATAAAATGATACCAGGACTGCAATCAGCACAAGAATGTATGGTCTTGAGTCCTTGGGGGATTGGTTCCAGGACCCCTGTGGCTGCCCAAATCCAGATATTCCAGTTCCTTATATAAAATGACATAAATTTGCATACAACTTTTGCATATATTCTTGTATAATTTAAACCTATATTAAACTCTAGATTACTTATAATATCCAATGTAATATAAATACTATGTAAATAGTTGTTATAGTTAATTGTTTATAGAATAATGACAAAAAATGTACATGTTTAGTACAGACCCAATTTTTTTTTGAACATTTTCAGTCTCTGGTTGGTCAAATCTACTGATACAAAGACCACAGATATGAAAGCCTGACTATATGTAAGATTTTGTAAACTTGCCATTATTGATGGAACATTGATGTTTTGAGCTCTCAATAAGAAAATCTGAGTTGATGGCCATTTGTGCAGAGGAAGCTCAATCACTGCTAATACTAAGATCAAGGAGAAATTTCTTCCTGTGATTCTTACCAGGGGGAGAGAATGTAGTACATTCTTGTTTAATACTATCATTACAGATTTTCATGAAAATAATCTTGCAATTCTGAAAAAAGATCACAGTCATATTTTAGAATCATGCAACATATTTTCATCTTCTCCTCATCCATGATTGCTAATTCCCTGAAGGCCTGAACTGTACCTGTTTTTTGTCATTTCTTAGTCTATTTACCTTTTCCTACCACAAAACACTAATAAGACTCTAGAATATTATCTAACCCATAGTAGACATGTATTGTATTCCTTTTTTGGGTTGTCCTTGTGCACTTCAACTAAATCAATAACATCAATAGAAGTGTTGAAATGAGGACAATACAAAGGTGTGACTTATTCTGTACATTGTGAGCGTGGAGTGAGCCCCATTCCCTGGACATTGCAGAATTTTATTTAAAATTCTAGTGTGGCTAATGTTTGCAAGATAGTTGGATAAATCTCTGCTTTTTTATAACAAGAAGTTCCATGACTTTCTATTCCATGTCCTTCCAAATGTGGTTGATTTCAGTGAGCATCACAGACTCTTATTTTCAGCTTCTTTTTAAACTTTATGCCTTGGTTAGTACGCTGAGCAAAGCTGTTAGTAAAAATCAAAAGCCCGTGGAAGCTTTGCTAATCTACTTTCCTCTTAACTGGCAGGTGTATGGAGGCTGCTTGTATGCAAGCAAAGCTTCAGATGCAGCGGATGTTTCCTTTCAATGGAGGGAAAATGTTGGGCTTTAGTCTTATCTGTTGAAAGGAGATGAAAAGAAGCCTAAAAACGCATATGGAAAGGGAACGGACTGACAGAATAGCTGAGAAGTCACAAAGGAAGATGTCAGTGAGGAGCACCCCTGACTATTCGTGCAGCAGTTTCTAAGCAACTTTTAATGGAAGGTCAGACACAAGCAAGATAAAGGGAGGAAGAAACAACATTATTTCACACAATAAAGTGACTGTGAATGATGCCAGTTAAAGGGAAAAATAGACTGGTCAGTCTCGGCACTTAGTGATGTGTGTGTTTTTTCTTTCTATGTGTGTGAATACAAATGAAAATCTTTCATAAAAGAGCCTATCAAATTTGAGCAAGTATAACAATGCTGACAATGTGAATGAACATATTATGATTAAAAAGACTTTCTGTAAAACACAAGATTTGCCATTATGTTTTGATGCCTTTATTTCCCCCTCCATTCCAATGTATAGGTATTTCATTAATTCTTTACCACATAAATATTTCATGTACTCCTTTGCTGGTTGACTCTGTGCTACTACATCCACTGAGAGGAAAGAGCCCGACGACCTGGATCCCAGGTACTTAGAAACAAGCCCAGCCCAGCAGTCAGTGAACAGGCAGCCTACAGGATCCCCAGGGGTGGAAGAGAGAGCTTCCTGAAGGAGGCAGACCAGAGCAAATATAGAATTGAATTTCCAAGATCTTTTTTTCCCCTTTATTTAGACAACATTGGATTTTTTTCTTTTCACTGAAGCAATAGAAAATTCCCCTTCCCTTTTCTTCAATTTGTCTATGCAAAAGAGTGTTACATGAGTTGAATGCTCATGACTTCTTCATCACTGAAATTTGCATAAAGTCATTAATGATATCCCAACTGCCAAATTTAATGGCATTTATGAAGTCATTCTATTTGATGAGGACTCAATTATTTGTCACAGTTCACTGTTACCTCAAGGCCTCCTCCTTTCAGCTACAATGGTGCTAGATTTTCCAAGTTCTGCTCTGATCTCTCACCATCTTATGTTTCTGATTCCAGTTCAAGTCACTTTCTCTCTTTTTATTTCCAGACTTCATTTTTTCCCAATAATTGGATGTTTTCTCAAGCCTTGAATTCATACCTTAATTCTTACATGTCTCAGAAATTTAGCTCTATCTTTCATACAGGGTCTAGACCCTTATCTATAGATGTCCAGGACACTTGTACATTGATATTTCATCCTCACTTACAATCAGGTTTTCTGAACCAGCAGCAACAGCAGCCCAAGATCCACAAAGCATGCATTATCCTCCAAATTATGCATAATCTCCCAACATTGGAAGAAACATCATGGTCCTTGCAGGAGAGAAAAGACTAGGTGGGGCTGGACATGGCCCTTATTGGGCTGCATAAAGGCAGGTGGTACAGACCTATCAAAAGTGAGTGTATGGACTGTGTTTTCTCAAACTATATTCTTGGGAGTAGTGAGGAGTATAGTTAAGTGTCATTACTCACTTTCCCTATAGCAATTGAATAAAGAGATGTGAATTTGGTGACTTTGGGTTCCTAAGCAGGAAACTGAAGAATATGCAGACATGAGTAATATTTTCATTTTTTATTTGAAGCATAAATTCATTCAGTAAATTCTTGAATTTATTATAGAAGAGATTTGAGACAGAAAAAAGGATTTGTTTTTGGTTTATTCTAGACATATGATCTCCTAGGGAAGACTGAAATGCATTTCATAAAGGTCATAGAAAACTTACTAGTCTATTTCAAAGTGAGAAAATAAAACTGTGAGGCTTTAGAGAAAAAATATTCATATAAAGTCAGATACTATAAAGGATAATACATGTGGCCAAAAAAGTTAAATAGCAATGCACAATATTGATCCAGAGGAAATGCAAGGAAGGATAGCAGTCATAATTATGTCCTTAACTGTATATTCTAATTCAGGGAGTACAAATGCAAAGTAAGCTCCAAATTCTTTAGAACAGGGTTTCCTGAGGTCATGAATGAATGAATGAATGATTAATATTTCTACCAAATTTGTGTGCAAACTTTTATCAGAAACTCCAGAAATTCTAATGGACATGAGATCTTTTGATATGAGCAATGATTTATTCTTTTCATGGGGAGAAAGTTCCATCCAAGGAACCATTCCTTAAAGGATAAGCTCATTAGTACATCAAAGGAAAAAAAAATGTTGTATTTGTAAATTTCATGATAAAAACTTCTTTATGTTTAGAAATTATGCTGTCTTATTTTCCATGCTTTAGGACATAAAAGAAAAGACTTTTCTATGTCCTAATACTAGGTTAGGCTGGTACCTAGAGTTCATAAAATCTGCCGTGAAGGGGCAGTGATATAAGCAATTAGACTACCTCTCTCTTTTGGATATATTGCCAGGTGTCCCTTACAGAGTTTAGGTGTGGGTTGCAGAGATTTTATTTGGGTTTTTCCATTATCAGAAAAGCCATGAAAGTTGAGAGGCCCGGAACTGATCAGAGAATGGAAGAATTCCATAATAGCCTGAGAAATTGATGCAATAAGGGAATATTTAATTTTGTTTTTAATTGTATTTTATAAGAAATAAACTGATCAATTCCTTTTTCTTGCTTCGCCCTTTCAAAATTTCCATTTCATTGCAATGAACAGAATCAAAGTAAAGCCTAGCCAGTTCTCAATTCTAAGACAGTCTTTGAGAAACAGTACATGAGCAGTATGTAATAAAGTAGGACTGAACTTCTTAATAGGGATTTCAAAATTCTTAATTCGAGAAGTGAAATACAGATTTTTTTTTGGGGGGAATAGCTTCCAATAACAATAAAGACCACGATAAGCAGGTGAGTTCATCAGAGAACCTGATATCAATTGTAGTTGAAGAATAGCACCCAGAGAAGCAGCAACTGCAAATCTGGGGAACAGGTTAGAAGTAAAAATTCTTCTGTTCTCATTCCAGATCTACTGAATCAGAAGTATGTGTTTGCATGTGTACACGTGTGTGTGAGTAATCTGTTTTAACAAGCCCTTCACATGATTCACAGAACCATTGTCCTACATGTAGTCTAAATACCAAAAGCACAAAATTTATTAGGCAAATTATTGGATGCTAATGCAATGAATATTATGTTACTAAAATGGCAATTTGTAGGTGGAGTAATATAAATTAAAAATCTCAGATTTTTTTATAAATTATGAGATCATTAAAATTGTTAACAGAAAAAATTGCATATTAAATTTATAAAATTGAGGATTTAAAGGATTGCCCTAGATGTACATGTGGTCATGCTGTACTGTTGTATTGCTATTGTTTAGTACGTTTTATCTCTTATTATTGTTAAAATAAGATACATGGAAAAAATATACCTATCTCTAGAAATAATAATTGTTTACCAAAATGTATAAAAATAATATTAATTAATAATAAGCAATATTTTATCAAAATGAAAAGGCCAATTGCTTTTGTGACATCTCATCTGTTTTTAAGTAAAAAAATATATAGCTGAAAGAAGCAGGGGCTCCTTGCCAATGCATCCACTTTTTTTTATATTGTTCCTAAAACACTTCACGCTCCCCAAGTTGAAGACCAGCTTTCCCTAGGGTGCCACAACTGAAACATTCCAGTTAAAATATTACATGACATTCAGCACTTGAAATCCACTCTCCTTTTTCCTTTTTTTCAACCATTGACATTCCAAAGAGGAAAAATTCGTATATTCTGATTTTATGGAAATAAATGTTAGAACAGAAATGACTGTCTAATATTTGACTCATTATGATATAAAGTTACGAATGGTACAAGATTTAAAAGTTCAGAATTCTTAAGAACTGGGTTAATTGAAAGTTCTTCTTAAACAAGGGCCTTTCACATCAAAATCATCATTTAGAATCTAGACATGGACAATGACAAAAAGCTATAAACTCCTGACCCCTAAGATTTGTTCCAGTTCTAAATGCTTGGTAATTCTATGAGTGTACTGTTGCTTCATGGCTAATAATATTGTGCAGCTTTAATATTCCTTCTGTAGTTACACATATACTGTATAGGAAGATATTAACAATAGTCTGAGAAAGAGAGGTTATATTTCCCTATATCTTATAGGGGTAGTGACAAATCTAAATAGGCAAACTTGTTTTATTGTTGAAAGAAATGATAATCTGTCCACACTGTTACCTTGGATCCCCATGGAGAATATTAAAAAAATTTTATAATAAAAAATAGATGAAAAAGTCATCCTTTTAAAAATACAACCTTACAAGATACAAATGGAGGGGCTAAAGAGGTGGCTCGGTGGTTACATAGCTTACCTGGCATGCTCAAGTCCGTGGGTTCAAACCCCAGCACCACGTACACAGCTAAGTGTCAGAACAATGAAAGCCACATGAGAAATTAAATAAAAAATTGAT
Source organism: Aplodontia rufa (assembly GCA_004027875.1). NCBI lineage: Eukaryota > Metazoa > Chordata > Mammalia > Rodentia > Aplodontiidae > Aplodontia > Aplodontia rufa. The sequence continues at coordinate 66,421 of PVKS010006898.1, read as the reverse complement.
TCTCTCTCTCTCTCTCTCTCTCTCTCACTGTCCCTCTCTCTTAAAAAAAAACATACAGATGGATTAATGTTCAAGTGACTCAAAGAATGGAGCACACCAGGTTTCTCTTAATCTACTGGTTTCTAGCTGAAGGCACCTGGGGTTTATTTAAGACAATCCATTGAGATGGAGAAAGAACACATTAGTCTTACCCTTTACCTCAGAAATAAGAAAAAAAATAGCTTTACTAATATTTAACATAGAAATGCCACATATATACTTCCACGGTCCATTTGTTACATTATGTATACAAGGTATAGTAATGTATCCTAAGTTTCTTTCTTTCTTTTTTTTTTTTTTTTTAAAGAGACAGAGGGACAGTAAAATTTTTCTCTTCTTTTAGGTTTTTTTTTAAGAGAGAAATTTTTTTTTAAGAGTAAAATTTTTCTCTTCTTTTAGGTTTTTTTTTTTAAGAGAGAAGGACAGAGTGTGAGAGAGAGAGATAGAGAGAATCAGTTTTTATTTAGTCTTTCATGTGGCTTTCATTGCTCTGACACTTATTGTGTACGTGGTGCTGGGGTTTGAACCTGTGTACTCACGTGTGCTGGGCAAGTGCCATAACTGCCGAGCCACCACTCCAGCTCCTTCTTTTAGGTTCTTGAGGCAGGAGCATATATTATTTATTGGAAAGTTTTCTCTTTACCAATATATATAAATTTGTCTCTCAGCACTGTGTTAGCTGTATCTCACAAATTTTGATATACTGAATACTCATTTTCAGCATAAGGTATTCTAATGAGAGCTCCTCAATCAATGGGTTAACTGGAAGTGTGTTGTTCAGCTTTGGTGTATTTGGAGATTTTCCTGTTACCTTTCCCATCACTGACTTTTAATTTGACCATTATGACCAGAGAACACACTCTGTATGAGTACAAATTAAAAAAAAAAAATTCAAGATTTGTTTTCTGGCTCAAGATATTATCTATCCTTGTACATACGTTATACGGACTTGAAAAGAAACGAATATTCTGCTGTTGTTGGGTGGAGTGCTCTCTGTTAGATTTTGATTGTTTGATCCTGTGTTGTTGACAATTCTTTTCTTTCAGCCCTTGAAAAATATTGTGCCACTTCCTTCTGGTCTCCAAGATTTCTTATAAAAACTTGCTGTTCTTTGGAACTATATAGAAGCAAAGTGTTGTTTTTCAATGACTAATTTTAAAAAAATTTAAATTTTTGTTTACTTTTCAGAAGTTTAATTGAATCATGCCTCAACATGCATTTCTTTGGAATTTCCTCTTTGGGATTTTTATCTACCTTTTGAATCTGTAGTTTTGATTTACAAAATTTTGAAAATTTTCAGTCATACTTCTTCAAGTAATTTTTTTAGCCCTGCCTCTTTCACTGTTTTTTTTAGAACCCTAATAAGTTGAACCTTAGATTGTTTGCAATAGTCATGTCTCTGAGGTACTATTCATTCTTTTCAATCTATTTTCTTTCTGTTCAGTTGGGTAATTTCTATGGTATTATCTACTGATTCATTGCGTGTCAGCTCTGGTCCCTCCATTTTCTGTTGATCCCATCTGCTGAGATTTTATTGCAATTATTACATTATTTAGGTCTAAAATTTTCGTTTGTTTTTCTTTATATCTGTCAGTTTGATGAGACTATTGCTTTGCTGGGACTTTCAATTTTCCTCATTTGTTCTAAGTGTACTCATAATTGCTTGCTGAAGGATTTAGTCATGGCTGCTTTAACATCTTTACCAGATAATTCTAGCAAATGTGTCATCTTGGCATTGACATACATTTATCCCCTTTTTACCTTCTGCATGACGTATTTCTGGTTCTTTGTATGATTAGTGATTTCTTTATTGAAACCTGGAAATTTTAGTAATGTATTAGGAGGCTATAGTTCTTCTATTTTAACTGGTTTTCTCTGATGCTGTTCTGCCGGGAAATGGTGCTCACCACCTTGTTACAGGTGGAGTGAGAATTTCATGTTACCCATTCAGCCTCCAAGGGGAAATATCCTCATTATTACACACGAGGACTGGGAATTCTGGCTCTCCCTATGGACTAACTGATCCCATGTTAATGATGACTTCATCACTGGGTGATGTTGAAGTCCTGATTCTCTACCAGGGATATGGAGGAATACCTCATTACTGCTGGGTAGGTTGAAGCTATTGACATTCCACTCTGAAGTCTAATTAAAGATACTGGGGGTGAGAGTCTTGGATCCCCGCTTGACCTTCTTTGACACAGAACCTTAGCAGGTCATTAGGGAATGTACAGCCTGGTGAGAGTCGAAGTCTAGACTCATTACTCTGCCTTTTTTTTAGCCTTGTTGCTATCAAGAGTGGAGATGGGATTTAGTGTTTCCCCTCCTCCCTCGGGTGTTTTCCTGGAGTGGAAAATTTATTGTCTAAAACTTGAGGTCTTGCTAGACTTTTCCTTTTACAGTCCTTTGAATAAAAAGAGCAGGTTTTTGTTAGTGCAAAATTCTTTTGAGAGTCATTTTTGTTGTCATATAATCACTCTGTAGGTTTTCTCCTTTATATTGCTGAGTAGTATTTTGATGTATGGAGGTATTTCAATTTCTTTTTTCATTCGATAGTTGATAGGCATTGGATTTTTTGTGTTTTTTTGGGTAATTATGAACAAAACTGCTATAATCAGTTACATATAGCTATTTGTGTGGAAGTTATGTTTCCATTTTTCTTGAGTAATATCTAGGAGTGAGATTTATGTGTTGTATGATCAATGTATGTTTAACTTTTTAAGAATCTACCAATCTGTTTTCCAAAGTAATACATTCAAACAGCAGTTGATGAGAGTACTCACTGATGAGAGCAACGGCATCTGTTATTATTTTGTCAACATCTGGTATTATCAGTCTTTCTAATTTTAACCATTTTCAAATATGTGTAATGATATCTAATGGTGTGGGTTTTGTTTTTTATTTTTTAGAGAGAGAGGAACAGAGTGAGAGAGAAAGAAAGAATCAATTTTATTTCTTTTTAATCTAGCCTTTGTTTTTCTGACATTATTTGTCTATATGGAGCTAGGGTTTGAACCTGGATCCTTGTGCATGCCACACAAGAACTCCAACTGCTGAGCTACCACTCCAGCCCCTCTAATTGTTTTAATTAGATTTTCCCAATAACTAATAATGCTTAACATTTTTTCATGTGCTTATATATCATCTATATCTTTTTTTAATGAATTTGGGTTTTTTTGCTCACTTTTTGAATTTTTTATCTTATTTTGTTTTGAAAGTTCTTTATGTATTCTAAATGCAAACTCTTTATCTGATACTCATTTTGCAAAATAATTTATCTCAGCTTATTATTTTATTTTCTAATTTCCCATTTCTAAGAATATGAATAACCTTTGGAGTTCCTCTTTACCCATATCCCAACCCATTCTCCTGTTCTGTCTTTTTTTATTTTTCTGGTCACCACAGTTGATACCAAACAAACTTTCCCACTGCCTTCCACTCTGGACTTTTTATTTCCTTTTATGGTAGGTGGATTAAGTACTTCAAAAGTAATGAGAGTGAGTACATAGGATGGGAAAATATTGATATTATTATATACAATTGATAATTTCAAACAAGATATAATACTTTCAAATATTTTAATCACCAATGATTAAATGTTTCTAGACATCTGAAGTAGGGCAATGGTGTGAATAGAGAACTGGTGATCTCCATCTATGTCTTTATTCATTCCCAAACTTAATTCTTCCTGTTTGCTGAGAACTGATGTTCCTCCTGTGATCTCCATAAGAGATACCACAATGAAACAGTCATAGCAGTCCAAAACTTGAGATTTATGCTAGGGATTCCTTTTCCCACAAGACGTTAATCATTATATCTGGACATTCATGCCTTTTAAGTATTTCTGTCTTGCTTCTCTCTTCTTCAGCCCTCCACCACTATCTTATTCAAGGTTTCCTATATCTATTTTCTGATTCAGTGACTCTCAAATTTTGGTGTGATTATAATCACCTCAAAATTTGTTTAAAAAGTTTCTTAGTTTCCATCCCTAAAGTCTCTGACTTTGTAGGACTGGGGTAGAGTAGTGAATTTATATTTCTATCAAGTTCCTATGTGATGTTGAGGTTGCTGCTTCAGGGATCACATGTCGAGATCCATTGACTTAGACTATTTTTAAAGGTTTTCATACACTTCCAAAATCACAGCCCACTTACTTAACAAATAAAATTCAAGCTTCTTACCAATATTTATTCCACCCCTTACTTAAAGAAAGTGAAAGTAGTCAGAAACTGTGCTCAGTAATATTGAGGATTCAGGGGAAAGTAATTAAGTTACTCTCACTACTTCAAAGTGTGTACAATTTAGTGGATATACCCTGAGATTGTAGATGGCAGAAAGGCTGACTTCATGGCCACGTGACTATACAGTTACACAGGGGCTTGTGTTTAGAATGGCCCCTTGCCTAGTTGAAGATTGGTGTTGCTATCTTGAAGTTCCTAATAACTTTGAACAAGGGCATTTTCATCTTTCACTGGGTCTTATAATTATGGACAGGTCCTTGTTGACAGGAAGGCCAGCCCTAAGAAAATTTATTTCAGCTTTTATTAGTACACACAGATTATGGCTAGAGTTTTCATTTCAGTGCCTCATCCAAACTTTCCCTGATGATAAAGCATCATCAAACTTACATGACAGTGATTTTATATGAACAAAACCTTTCACTAGGTGATTAGTGTGGTAAAAATTCTGGTGAGTGGCTCTGACTGTGAAAGCAAAACTTGTCTTTAGCCTCCAAAAATATAGCTTGGGATGCTACCCAGCAGTAGGCTTTCTACAGACTTCAACTTTGTGGAAAATCAGGAATCTTTTTTATATTCACATTTTCTCATTGAGAACTATACAGCACGTCTGCCACCTCACAGTAGTGGAATCAGAAAGTCACCTCATATTTACAACTGAAAAAAAAACTCGTAAATGTCAGTAGATTATCGCAGCCAGTCCCTATCCATGACTAGATTCTAAATGAGACTGGTGAGGTGAAAGACCTTCCATCAGATAACCCTGTCCTCAGGCATCATCTTTCTACTCTTGAGTCACTATAGTTTATTTTGAACTCATAAAGTCATTAAACCTGAGAATGTCATCGAAACTGGTGATGAGCATCCTGCAAGATTTATCCTTAGGCCTTTATGAGAGCAGCACTGCCAATACCTGTTGAATCACAGAGAGGAAGGAGTTGCCACAAGTCAGTTCCTCATGCTTCCCCTGCTTTTCTGCTTCAGAGGCCTTGTTTTTATAAAAGAAATAATGGGAAATTACTTATCATCAAGGGTACGTGTGTGTATGCACATGCACACGCATGCGTGTGGTGGGGGGTTGGGATGTATATGTTTCAGTGTGTACTAAAGCCTAATTGTGTGAGTTAACATTTGAAAACTTCACATTCCTCCTATGACTTGAGGGAGTAAAAAGAGCCTATTATCATTTTCAGGCCAGATGTTTTACTTAACTGAGCCAGTCTGATCCCTGCACCTGTTTGGGGCCAGCAGTTGCAGGATTAATGTAAGAGGCTGAATTTAAAAATCTGGACAACTGTTAGCGAACAAGCGAATGGTGTGAAAATGAACAGGCTTTCAGCATAAAGGATTTACTGTTAATGACACCAGGCAATGCACATCACCAGCAGGAGAACATGAGTATGCCCTCTCACTTCTCTGTCCGTGAATGCTCATATATATTACAAGTGACAGTCGCAGAGACTTTGAGTGAGTGGAGAAACAGAAGTAGGGGAATAGGGTTGGGGCTGGAGGAAACAGAGACATATTATACCATCCATCTGTGAGACAGCCGTAGGGTTACATGGAATTATATATTATTTCTGGTGGATTATGACAATTACAAAAGGAAGAAAGCAGACTCCGCCCCCTTAAAGATTTTTTTTTTAACCACAAATCTTCAAGGAAGCAATGGTTTGTTACCCAAAAGTATCTCTCTGAAAAAGATAATTTACTTTTCTTGTAATATAAAAGATAGGCATACTAGTTTATAGAAAAGGGGAAAAAACCCAAAATTCATCTTTTTACTAAGGCAAAGCTAGATGTGACTGGGAAATTCTGACTAATATCAATAAGTATGTAGAATTTTCCTTCCCCTTAATGGCAAAACACACACTTTCTCTCCTCCCCACCCTCTCTCTCTCTCTCTCTCTCTCTCACACACACACACACACCACACAAACACACACACATTGTATGCACATGTGTGCATTTGCTTCACACATCAGCTAACAATATAAAATATAATTCTGTCCTTTAGAATAACTGAATTTTTTGAGCTTTTTATCATGTCTAATTTAGACAAACACACACACACGCACACACATATGGTTACTCTTTAGATGTGCAATGACCCCCAAAGGCTAATCTGTTAAAACCTTGGTCCCCAGTGCATCAGGGTTTGGAGGTGTGGCTTTTGGGAGGTGATTGGATTATGAGAGCTTTATCCTCATTGGTTGTTTAAACTAGTAATGGATTAATAATCTGAGTGGACTATTGTTGGGTGGTGGGAACCGTAGGAGGTGGAACCTAGTTGAAGGAATAGGTCCTTGGAGGCATGCTCTTGGGGATTGTATCTCACACCTGGCCCCTTCTTCATCTCCCTCTCTCTGTATCCTGCCTGCCATAAGGCAAACAGCTTTCCTCTGCCATGCCCTTCTGCCATGATGTTTCTGCCTTACTCTAGGCCTGAAAGCAATGGAGCCAGCTGACCATGAGCTCAAATATCTAAAACCATGAGCCAAAATCAACCTTTCCTTCTTTAAGTTGCTTTCTCAGGCATTAAATCCCAAAGAAGAAAAGTGCTTTCTCTCTCCTCTCTCTCTCAGCTTAAAATAATAAAATGACTGATGCCTTAAGAATAATAAAAAGGGGGCTTGAGAGGTGGCTTGGAGATTACAGTGCTTGCCCAGCATGCATGAGTACACGAGTTCAAACCCCAGCACCACACATGCAATGAAGTCTTGGAGCAGCAAAAGGCACATGAAAAACTAAATAAAAACATTCCTTCTCTCTTTCTCTCTCTCACTGTCTCTCTCAAAAAAAAAAAAAAAAAAAAAAGGATGGGCTGAAGTGGTGGCTCAGCAGTTATGGCACTTGCCTGGCAGGTGCAAGTATGCGGGTTCAAACCCCAGCATCCATGTACACGGTGAAGTTTTGGTGCGACAGAGGCCCATGAAAAACTAAATAGAATTGATTCTCTCTTTCTCTCTCTCTCTCTCTCACTGTCCCTCTTTCTTAAAAAAAAAATTAAGAGAGGAAAAATACTGCAGACTTGCATGCTCATTGTCTTTCATAAAAGCACATTAGCTTTGGAGTCTAGCAACTGGTAATTACTCCCCGTCTCTAATTCACCACATGCATGTGACCCTAGACCAGGCACGGAGGCCTCGTTGAGCCTTTTGTCAGTTCTGGAACTTTTGTAAGGGTCGTGGAGGCTAATGCTTTTAAAAAGGACTTTGCAGTGTGCACAATGGTTTACTCTTTTGCTCTCACAATTAAACTTATGGAAGAAAATCTGAAGCTAATTAACATTATTTCAAAACTGGTAAGGAAACAATTACTTACAATAAAAATGACTGATACATATTTCAGTGCATTACAAATAGACATGAATCTCCTCAAATAGATTTTAAAAAGAGGTCTTTTACCTTTATAAACTTTAGTCATGTTAGTTTCCTCTTATTCTTTCAATCAGTAATACAGCTGGGCACCTTTAATGTGGCAGTCCTAAGGATAGGGTGATAATTAGACATCGTGTGCATCCTCACGGAGTTTCAGACTATCTGAGCAAGGTGGCCTTCAAAGAGATGATCACATATGGACTTAGTTCATTATAAACGTAATGTCTTGTGGAGGGGAATGCCAAGACAACATATGATAGGGGTACTTGACCCAAGAGGAAAGGTCAGGCACTATGTGATATTTAAATATCACTTATATCTCTTATATAACAGAAACCACATATGTTTATGTTTAGTTTTGAACTGTATTTAATATTTTTCTTTCAGGTACTTCATACTAGAAAAAGTAAGGGGTTAGGTTAAGTTTTCTTTTTTTTAAATATATAATATACCATATTTTTCTCTGGGTTTCTTTTGCTTGCAAGTAACATCTTGAAATAGACTTGTGCATGCAAGAAGAGAAATGTATCTCAACCTACAGAATAGTATTGGGGCTTGTTATTGTTTGAATATTAGGTGTCTTTTAGAAACTCTTGTGTTAATGCGGGAGGTGAAATCATTAGGTTATGAGAGATGTAAGCTGTTCAGTGGATGAATCCATGAGATGGATTAATAATTTGAATGGACTAACTGGATGGTAACCACAGGCACGTGGGACCGGTCTGGAGGAAGTTAGATCATGGGAGGTGTGCCTTTCCGGTTTGTATTTTATCCCTGGCTCTTTACACCCTTTCTCTGCTTCCTGGCTGCCATGAGGTGAGCAGCATACCTCCAACACATCCTTCTGCCATACCTCATGTCTAGAGTGATGGAGTCCACTAACCATGGACTCAACCTCTGAAACCATTAGCCATAAACTTTTCTTCTTTTAAGTTGTTCTTAGCAGGAATTTTGGTCATGATCTTGAAAAGCTGACTAACACAGGATTCTACTATGTCTGAATAGTGGGGCTAACTGTCACCAGGAGTAGGACTCTCTCCATCTCTTAGTCTCTAGTTTCCTGTGAATGCTTTGTTCTCTGATGGGTTTCTTTTCCAGTAGTTCCAAAGGAAGCTCCCAAGCAATTCTTTTGGCTGGACCTGGGTCATGGACCAACTTCTGGAAACAAATGGTCAGGCCAACCCCATACTAAAAGAGGGGGAGGGGAACATGCTTAAGGATAACAATGAAAAGGAGAAATGAATGGAAGGCAAGCAAGAACACTTGTTCACTACATGCTGGAATTAATCTGTTTCATTAAAGTATCACAATCTTCAAACTTTAAAGTATTTCTATATTAGTTTTCAATTGCTGTGTTAAAAAATTACCAAAAATGTAGCATCTTAAAGCAATTGTATTGATTCACTTGTAGTTTTATATGTCAGAAGTCTAGTATGCTAAGATTGCATTAGCTCAGGGTATGACAAGGATGAAATAAAAGTGGGCTGAGTTCACCCACCTTTATTTGAGGAAGAACCTATTTTGAAACTCACTCAGGTCACTGGCTGAGTTTTTATTTGTGGTTGTAAGTCTAAGATCCTTGTTTGCTTGTGGACTGTGAACTGGGGCTACTCTCAGCTCCTAAAATCTGTTTGCATTCCTTGCCACCATGTGTGGCAGGCTCCCTGCAGTATCGGAGACCTTCTCATACTTCAAATTGTTTGCTTCTCCTTTCTCTGACCACTGGACCAAGACTTAAAGGAGGTAAACACACACACACACACACACACACACACACACACACATTGAATAGATATTATCTCTGAAACACTAGGAATCAGAAGTGTTTCAGATTTTAAACTTTTTCAGATTTGTGGAACATGTGAGATATTGTAGGGATGAGATCCAAGTTTAACAAAATTAGTTTATGTATTATATGAAGTATATTGACAGATACTAAAGGTAATTTTATAAAATATTGCTAATTTTGTGTATGAATTTAAGTTTCATGGTGTGAAATTTTTTACTTGTGCAATGTCAGTGCTGAAAAGTTTTGCATTTTGGAAGATTTCAGATTTTTGTATTAAAGAGTGAAAATTGTATATGTCAACCTATATACAAAAGAATTGGATTACAGGCAGGAAAAATGAAAAAATCACAAACAATACAAATGTGGATGAAGTTCAGAGCTGTTGTCCTTGAGCAGCAGTCAAGACAGAAAAAGTGAGCTGTCATGTTGTACAATAAAGCTCATGAACTCCTTTCTCCTCTCTAACTGAAATTTCATACCATTGGACCAACATCTCTTCTATCCTCCAGTCTTGTAAACAAGTCCCTCCAGTCTTGTAAACAAGTCCCTGGTGACCACCATATTTCTCTCTGCTTCTATGAGTTCATCACTTTAAGATTCCACATATAAGTCAAATTACTTAGTATTTTGTTTTTGTGTCTGGCTTATTTTCCTTAACAAAGTGTCAGATTCATTCTTGTTGTTGCAAATAACATGATTTCATTTCTTTTTGGAGGCAAAAGAGTATCCCATCATGTACACACACACACACACCAGTTCTTTACCCATTTGGCGATTGATATGCCCCACCTTCAGTAATAGACAGGTTGTCTAGACATAAAGTCAATAAGAAAACTTCACTTGACCAAGTCAAACAGAAAAATACAGAACATTCCATCCAACATCAGCACATGGAAAATTCTCTAGGATGGATCATATGGTAGGCCCATAAGATGTCTTAACAAATTTGATAAGACTGAAATAGTATCAAGTATATTTTATGACAATCATAAAATATGACAATCACAAATCATGACAATCATGATATGAAAATAGTAACCAATAACAGAAAAAAATCATGAGAAATTCACAAATATATGGAAATTAAGCAATATTCTTCTGAACAATTAATGGGTAAAGGAAAGCATTAAAGGGAAAGTTTAAAAATATTTTGAACAAAAAATGGAAGCATAACACACAGAATCTTATAGGATGCAGCAAAAGCAGTTCTAAGAGGGAAGTTTATAACAATAAATACCTACATAAAAAATGAAGAGAGATGGCCAAAAAATAACCTAATGTTATACCTCAAGGAACTAGGAGAAGAAGAAAACTAAGCCTAAAGTTAGCAGAGGAAAGGAAATGATTAATATCTGAGCAGAAGAAAATGAATAATGACAAGAAAAAGAGACCTGATCAATGGAACAATGAAATGAAGTTAGCTTTTTGAAAGGAGAATATTGATAAACCTTTAGCAAATTGCATTTTAAGTGAATCTGCCTGATTCACAGCCCTGGAGGGGAGCCCTCCTTACTACGTCCTAGACTTCTGGTTACAGCTGATTGGAGAAGGTAGAAAACTGACCAAGGGTCAGATAGTTCATTGGCTATTCCTTGAGCCAGATCGCTCAGAAGGTAGTGACTAAGGGCACTAGCAACATTGGTAAAATCTCAAAATTTTTAAAAAATAATTATTACTAATTTATAAAAAAGAAATCAAAGTAGTCATCAAGGGACAAATCAGCATGTTCTGGGCCCTCTCCTTTATTTTATTGTTAATAATCATTTAAAATTTAAATTATATACATGGAACATAATAATGTTTTTACTGCTTTGGATCTCTAAATGCCCGCCACATGTTTTCTGAATATATTTAAGATTTAGAGAATTTGAAGTCAATGAGATGATGGGTAGTCCTGACCTTGTAAGATGATGTTGAGTTGGGCCAAAGTTAGTCTCAAACAAAGGTGGTACTGCATGTCAGCAGAAGTGATTGGGGAGCAGAAACAGCCTTGAGGAGCCTACAAGGGACAAAAGAACAGACAGATAAACCAGAGAGAAGAACCACCCATTTCCTGGAAGAGAGGAGTGATGATCAGAGTTGACTGGAAGCATTCACTTTCCCTAAACCCAGACTGTACTAGTGTAATTAAGTTCAATGAGATTTCCTCATCTCCTTCTGATTGACCTCCTTTTTATGAGTTCTTTCAGTGAATTTCTGTTTTGTAAAAGTCAACGATTGAAGATTAACGACACCAAATAACCTTTTCCTATATAACCAGGAAATGCCCATGCATTCATTCTTACTCCATAGATTTGCTAAGCACAGAAGGTGCTATACTAAGCAGCAAGGAAAGCAGCAAGTGTGTAAGCATGCACTTAGGCTCAAGAAACTTCAGTTTGGTAGGATACAAAGGTGTGCATAAATCAATGTAGTAGAGATGGTTTGCACAAAGACCTAAAGATCTAAGAGGAGACTGGTGTGATGCTTCTGACTGGTGTGGTTGTAGAAGGATTCAAGTAGAAGTTTCCACCCAGGTAGCTTTGAAGAGTAGGTTCTTTCCTGGAGAGTATCTTCCGGAATTGTTGCTATGTTTCCAAGACTCTGTTGTCATTCAACAGGGAATGAAACAAGCCACACATGAAAGAAAGCAACTTCGGATAGAGCTTAGATGTGCTGGGATTCTTCTAAGCCCCAAGCTCTCTGGACCTCACTCCACCTCTGCTCACACTGTCTCTTGCATCATGATGTGCCATTTACGAATCCTCTCCAGGGCCTCAGGAAATGGTGGAATGCACCCATTCTTCAAGCACTTGGCTTCTGTAGGGGAGTCCTGAAGGGGAATCTTGTTACCCACCCTTCTGGGGCTTTCTCATCCCCTATTGCTTTGAAACGAGGAGACAAAGCCCTAACAGGAAGGCCATAAGCATCATGATTTGTATCTCAACCCTTTAATCAAGTGCATAATCTGACAAGCTCAATTCTACTTCTGTGGAAAAGATAACACAATAAATGAATTTAGGATCACAGAAGATTCAGGAACAAGTGTGCAAAACAGACTGCATGGTAGGAGCAACAGGGAATCTACTTAGAGGAGATAATAGTGGAGATTGGATGGAATCAGGGAGTAAACTTGCCTGGATGCCAGACTGGCATTTGGAAAATCTTGGAAAGGCTGTGAAGTAATTTGAGTAGAACGTCCTAAAGTATTGAATGATCTCCCTGATTGCTCCCTCTGCCTAACAGATAATTCTGTCTCTTTTAAGGCATTTAAACACAATGCTCTGTTTAATAACTGTCTGTGCAATAATCCCAGCATGTTTTGATTCTTGCAGAGCATGAGCACACATCTCTCTCTGCGTACTTAGTCTCTGGCTTAGTGACTTGTATGTTGTGGCTGCATGCCAATAGTGGGGACAATCCATAGGTGAATGGGTGGACATGTGGAGCAGAAGAGTTTGTACACATGGATTAGTAATAGCTTGGATATTGAATCTGCATTCCGTGGCACCATAATATTAAGTATGGTGATTAGATGCCATTTACACAATGCAACAGAGCTTTTATTCCAAAAGTCAATTTAATTTCTTTTCTTTTTTCTTTTAAAGAAAGAGGTACAGTGAGAGAGAGAGAGAGAGAGAGAGAATCAACTTTATTTAGTTTTTCATGTGGCCTTCTTTGCTCTGACACTTCCCTGTGTATGTGGTGCTGGGGTTCAAACCCAAGTACTTGTGTGTGCCAGGCAAGCACAGTAACCACTGAGCCACGGCTCCAACTCCTAATTTCTTAAAATAACTGTGCTCCATTGCTTCTATACAAACATGTGTACTTTTACAATTCTAGAATATGATAGCACATAAGTAAATAAATTGATTAAACATAAATAACAGAAAAACTAGTGAAGCTTTCTTAATATTATCTCACACAGGCACAGCAAAGTATTAAGATATGAAATTGGTGTTGCTTTAAAACTTTTTACATTATTAACTTTTTCTAGTTTGCTTTAAAAAACTTTTCTCTGATCATGGCAATAATACACAAAGATTATTTGAATACTTATAAACCAATAAATGCCTATCTCATTACCCTGAGAAAATTATCTTTAATGTTATGGCATTATGGTATATTTCTTTACCTCTAATTTAAAGTATTTTCCATTTATTTGTTTTCTGAATATTTATTGTGATACTGCTCTAAGTTCATGGAAATAGCAGAAACTAAGGAATAAAAATTCCTTCTTTCATGGAGTTTACAATCTAATGGGGTAAAGCAAAAGAAAAGATAAATTAGCAAAATATATTATATGTTAGATATTGATAAATGCAAGTAGATAAAATAAAGCAAGGTAATATAGGTGGTAAGAAGTGTAATAGTAAGAGATTCCAGGGAGGAAATGACCAGGGAAGAGTTGCTGAGAAAATCTCCCCGCCATCCCTCCCACGTGTGCATGTACACACACACACACACACACACACACACACACACGAAGATTTAGCAGAAAAATATAATTGATATTGTGTGTATTAGTTTCTAAGAACTGCCATAACAAAGTACCATAAAGTGAATGCCTTAAAAAGCAGAAATTTATTGTCTCACAATTCCAGAGTCCAGAAGTCCAAAATCAAGTGTCTGCAAGTTGTTTCTTTCTTGAGGGCTCTAAGAAAGAATCTGTTCCCCCAGGGCTCTTTCCTGCCTTCTGGTGTTTTTCTGGCAGTCTTGGTGTCCATGAGCTTGTACAAAGCCCTATCTCTGCCTTCATGTTCATGGGGTTCTCCTTATATGCATGTGTCTCCATGTTTCTCCTTTTTATAAATGAACCAGTTATTTTGGAATGGGGGCCTCCTGTACTACACTATGATCTCATCGTAACTAATTCCATCATCAAACACCTTATTTATTTCCAGATAACATCATTCTGAGGACCTGAGGTGTAAGACATAAAAACATGAATTTGAGGGGACACAATTCAATCCATAACCCTATATATGCAATTCTGTATCAGAACTTTTTACATTTATTGCGTATCATGAAAATTCATAAAGATTAGTAAATATTTTTTGAAAAGATCGTTAGCATAGCTTTTCCCACTAGACTTGTTTCATATTAATTCTGTCTTTCATTCTCTATTGTTTGACATGGCGTTTGCAGTTTTTTATCTCAGTTTTCTCCAGAATTGTTTATCTCATATTCTGCTTAGTGGTTGACATGATGTTAAGGGGGGTTGTTTTTGAGTTGTGAACTTAAAGTGCAAAAATTCATTTTCTTTTTTTCTCTGTTGCCTGTACTTTACATTTTTACAGTGAACACATATTTTGTAATAAGAAATAAATCCACCAAATTTATTTTTAAAAAATAATTTTTATTTTTATCCCTTTCTATTTAGCACCCATTCACATTTACCTTCTTTTAAAAGGAAGATTTCCTCTGCTTTATCTTTTATGATATGACTTCCGAGCATGGTAATTTTAAGTTGTTGTAGTTATTACAGTTGTAGAGCAGAGCATGAACTTATTTTTGTGCAACCTGGGGAGAAAATATAAATTTCACTGACCATATTTAGATTTGTTTCTTTCGATGATGTTCTCCTGTTTCATTTTTGTTTGCAATTAAAGATTTTCTGATTTTTTTTTATTAAGGAGTTGAGTTATTGTACAATCATAAATGCATGTAAAGTACAATATGATATGCATATGTTCTTAAACCAGAATTACTCTCACCTTGCCCACACCCTAGTCTCTTGATTCTTCTGTATTTTGCCACTACAAGCAATATAAATGCTTAGGTTTGAATTTTCCAGAAGTAAATGATTGCGTAAGTATCGTTTGGATTCTCAGGGGATAGAGAGTATGCTGCATTGTTGACCGTCTTGCAATTACAGATTGATGATTTAAGGAAAACAAAACATAACCTAATTTTGAAAATTTTATTCATGTTTTAATAAACGAATTCTGTGTTTAGAAAAGGAATGCAACCCCTTTCAACAGCATCTGTCCCTTGAGTTAATTGCATCCTGATTGCTGGTGTCAGGAGGAAGCCTTGGCAGACAAAACACCGAATTACCTGTTAGCCTTGTCACGTAACTCATCCCCGCTTCGCTTAGAGAACCTCAAGGAAAAGCCTTTGTTTTTGTTACCATGGCCTAATTCAAGCCAACAAGAAGGCTGGCTTTAAGAAGCAGCAGAGAAAGGATTAAGGTGCTGGTTCAGTAACTGTGCCTTTCAGCACAAAACAAAGCCACTGTACCAAGTCTTGAGGACCTTTCCTTTCCTCAGTGACTGTGTTCTCTGTAAAGCTTTTGTTTTTAATTAAAATGTATCCTCTTGTTGTAGCAACTACTTTAGCCAAAAGAAAATAAAAAGGAAATAAAAAAGTAGATATCTATATAAAACATGAAGAAAATTCTGCTACTTCTAAAAAAAAGCTCAACAATTATTGTCTTTCTTTCTGACTTTAATTTTATTAACAAATTTTATACTTCATAAAACTTTAAGCAGTGTTCTGCCATTATTTTATGTTATTCTGAAAATACATCATTTACTTACTTAGTTTAGGGGTCGGTAAATTTTGAATGGCTCGATGGGTTATACCAGTCTTTGTTGCAACTGTGTATCCCGCCCTGGTAAATTGGAAACATAGAGTTAACTTAGATAAATGATGTGGCGGCGTTCCTATACAAATTTATTTACAAAAGTATGCATCCGGGCTGGAGCGGTGGCTCGGCGGTTACAGCGTTTGCTTGGCATGCGTGAGTACTCGAGTTTGAACCCCAGCACCACATACACGATGAAGTGTCCCAGGAATGAAAGTTATATGAAAAACTAAATAAAGATTGCTTCTCTCTCTCTCTCTCTCTCTCTCTCACACACACACACATACATACACACACACACTATCTTCTCTTTTAAAAAAAAAAAATAAAAAAGTATGCATCAAGCCATAAGTCAAGAGTAATGAGGGTTTGAGATTCTGAGTTGTTATTCCCCAGGCACATTCTGTTTTTTCAAACTTACCTTTTACAGTCCCCCACCCCCATCCCCTCTTATGCATCTTTTGCTTTGGACATACTAGCTTGCTTATTGTCCCTGAACCAGTGACTCAATTTTTGCAACCCTGTCTTTTCTAGACTGTCAGTTTTTTCTCTTTTTTGGTACAGTTTTATTTTTTCCTCTCTGTTTAAACCATTGCTTTCCTTCTCTTTAATACTTCAGACTATGCTTTTACATCTACATGCAAAAAACCTTTGGTCCATAATTTAAGGAGTGCGTACTCTCAGGCGTCCAGTTGCAGGATGGCAGAGCCTGAGAATGAACTGCTCCTTAAACTGTGCACCCTCAGCACCACATCTCCTCACCCTAGTGCCAATCTGGACTACCTGTGGCCTGGCATGCCCTGCTCTCCCTTAGAGGTAAAGCTTTCCATGTAAGCATGAGTGATCTCTCAATGCCTTTCTTGGATTTGCAGCATTTGGTGAGTAGGTTTGGTTGCAGAAGTAGAAGAAGCTAGTGTCTCACCCGATGACTTACAAAGCTTCTAGATTCCTTTCCTACATTTTGGACTATCATTTTGTTTTAAACTTAGTCACATAAATTTACTTGAATCTTTATTGCTTCTTAACCCATACATCTTAGAGTTCTTGGTAGTTTATTCCTACTGACCAACCATTTCAACATTGGGAAATAAAATATTAAGAAAGAACAGTAAATGAGTACTTTTGTGAACTGAACAGAGTATTTAGCATTTTATCTGGATAATCTCATTTAAGAGTTTGGTTCAGATGAAAGGTGTCCTCCAAAAGCTCATTTGAGATAATCCAGAAAGGCCAAGGTGAAATGATCAGGTTATGAGAGACTTAATCAGTGAATTAATCTCATGATGGGGATTAACTGGTAGCTGTTGGCTGGTAAGGTATTGCTGGAGGAGGTGGGTCATGGGGGTGTGCCTTTGGGGTATATATTTTGTATCTGATGTGGAGTTTCTCTTTCTGCTCCCCGAGGATAGGATGGATGAGAATAGTTTTACATAAAAGTTTGATTCATAAAGGAAGAAAAGTCATTTGAAGGAAGTGAATCCCAAGGTATGGTACTACAATCAACCTCTATCTAATACTTTGCTTCTTATATTTTAGAGGTATTGAGCATGAAAGAATTTTGAGCAGTGGCTACTACTGTGAGCTTCTTCACCACAAGTGGAACTGTGGTCATTAGTGATTTGGTATTGCTATCACTAATTTTCCATTGAGGACCACTACACAAGGTTTTTCCTACAGGTTTTCAGCCCTTACTGCACACCAGTATCGCCTGAGGGACTTTAAAAGACGTGCATGTCTGGCCTAAGGTGTGCTCTGGGTGTTAGTATGGAACAACTACATGTATCAGGTAGAATGCCAGGATAAACACCTGAGACATGGAGCTAGAATATCATTAGGACCACTCCCAAAAGTTTGGGGAAAGCCATGTCTCACAATTTGAAATACAAACGCCAAAAGTGCCATGGCAGGTGGTGTAAAAGAAATAAAATGTTTCGAGAAGTATGCAGTTAATGGATACACTATACAAGTCCAAAAGAAAAAACAAAACAAAACAAAACAGATGGCCACATTTTGTGGGAGAACAGAAAGGACAAGTTTTATCAGAGCAATGAGGGCTACAGAAGTAGGAGAGGACCCATGTTCACTGGGAGCTCAATGGTGCTCTACTCTCGATGACAGGGCTGATGGCAGGAGATGCCGGGCTCATCAGTGATGGAGATGATGGTTCCAGAGCAGTGGGGGCCAGGATGTAGTACTAAACTGTCAGAAGCAAAGCAGACATAGTCAAAAACAGTCAGAATGGTGATAGATTACTCAACTTCACTTTCCATAAAGAAATACAGACCGTGTAGCTTAAACAACTGACATTTTAATTTCTCACAGCATCTGAGAGACTAGTAAGTTCAAGACCAAAGTGTAAGCTGATCCAGTTCCCGAGTTGGGCATTCTTCCTGGCTTTAAAGGTCATCTATCTTCACATGGCCTTTCCTTTGTGAATACAGGATGGGCCAGAGGGAGGAGGGAGAAGAAACTGAAGGAGAGAAGAGAAGGGAAGAGAGAGAGACATCTCTGGTGCCTCTTCTCATAAAGACACCAGTCCTATTGGATCCAGGCCCCATCTTTATGACCTTATTTAATATTAATTACCTGCTTAAAGACCCTATCTCCAAATACAGTCGAACCGAGGGCTAAGGCTTCAATCTGTGCAATTTTGGGATTACAATCCAGTCTATAACAGGGATCTAGAGGAATCTAAATGATCCACAGGACATAATATGGCTATGGGAAAGATAGGTGGATAGCAGCATGACTGTTGTTTAATCTGCACAACAATTGATGATCAGGAGGCTGAGGGCAGCAGTTCCAACATAAAAACCTAATAATAATCATTGCTCTGAGCCTGAGTCAGTCTTCAGATCCAATACCCACAGATTAAAAGAGATGCCAGATCCTAAAGGATATACCATGCAGTGCATTGACAATGATTCTCCCAGTCCTCCCTAAAAGAATTTAAGGTCTTGGGGAATAGGAAAATACAATCAAAGATTATCAAACTCAGAGTCCAAGTAAACATTGATATTTACATAGCTGAAGTGTCCTTGTGAGCCTCCAAATTAGAGTGGAGGTGTATATGTGTCCTCATTCACAATGATTTCCCCATGCTCCACATGTATAATAAGAACTTGCATAATTGGCAGCAGGTATTGGTCCATATTGATCCTTCGTTCTTTAGGGTTTAGAGAAATTGAAGTGGGTGAGGCCAAGTAGAACCTTCTAAAATTTCTCAACCCCCAGCTAAAATAGTAACTAAAAACAATACCACATTTTTTGTGTCATAGCCAGGAGTAGTACCACTCTTAAAGTCCTTATGGATAAAGGAGTAACGGACTCCATCTTATTTATGTTTACTTCATCAGTCTGATCCACACAGAAGGCAAGCAGATCCTGGAGGATACCTGTCACAAAGTTATCTAGTTGGCATCTTCAATTACATCTACTGTATAGATACATCTTTGCTAGAGCAAATTAATGTGACCTCAGAACATGAAATGTGGCCATTGATTGCCAAGTGTTCTTTTCCGACCTTATAAAAAATGAGAATCAGAAATAATTCATACTCACTTGGAATACACACACTCACATGAAATGTTTATAAAGCTTGTCCAAGGCCTGGGTGAATTCTTCTTTACTCTCATAATGTTGTACAAATGAACCTTAGCCACTTATTATATCAATAATATCATGCCTAACTAAATCAAATGAGCAAGGAGTGGTAAGTACTTTGGATTCCTTAATAATTCATTTTTGCTCCAGAGCATGGGAGATAAATCCTATGAAAACTTAGGAGTGTGAAATATCAGTGAATTTTGTAAGGGTCCAGTGGTCTGGAAAATCTGGAATATCCTCTTCAAAGTAAAGGAAAATATATGTAGCTCCTATTTTCCTCCACAAAGAGAGAAACACAATGCCCAAGCCCCCCCCCCCCTTTTTTTAGAACAATGTTTTATGTCCAGGAATACTGCTCTGGTGCCCACACTGGGTAGATACAAAAGTCTCTAATTTCACTTTGAGTGGAGTCTAATGCAGGATGCCGTGGAAGGTCATGATGGTAGTGTAAATACTTCTGCTGTTTGGTACATACAACATAGCATATCTTGTGGGAGAGGCGGACTCTAGGACGGGAAATGACAATGCATTACGTTTATCATAGCCTGAATAGAAGAAACGCCATATAGATGTCTAGGCTTCTGGAGAAAGACCATGCTACCTAGGGCAAAGAAATACACATTTTGCAAGGCAGCTTTTTATAGAGAGTCTGGGTATTCATCATGAGCTGCATTGGATCAGACCCATCAAGTCACAAGATTGTATGGGCCCTCTGGCAATTAATCCTTTGTAAGATGAAAGTGGTATATCAAGAACCAATTAAGAGCAAGACTAGAATACAAGAAAGCAGCATGAGAAAGTGATGAACTGCCCATTTTCCAGCAGCACCTGTTCTTCAACTCACATTTATGGCCTCGTGGACATTCCTCATGACTGTTTCACAGGGAGGAAGAGTGTTGATTGACAGAAAGATTGGCATATATATGAATGTATTACTTAGGTTATCCAGAAAGACAGAACCATGACAGGTTGTCTGCATGCCAGAGACCCTGGGATGCTGGTAACATGGCACAGTCTAAGTTTGAATGATGTAGAACCAGGGAAGTCTATACTGTAATATTAAGTTGTAACCTGAGAACCAGGGAGATAGTCACTGTTATAGGTCGCAGAGTGCAAAAGCTGGAAAGTCTGCAATTCTAATGTTCCAGCTCCTGGGAGGAAGGACAGATTTGTCCTTATCTGATTGGGTGATGCCTGTCCACATTGAGGGTGGATCTCCCCTATTTTTCCACTCAGAGTCACATGCTAACTTCCTCAGGAAACACTCTTACAGACAATCAAAATAATGCCTTTCTAGGTTTCTACTCATCCCTTAATCCAGTTAAGCTGGCATCTAAATTAAGCATCATAGTCCTCCTAATGGGCACGCACTTTGTGTGGTTAAAATATAGATTGGAACATGTACAGGTGTGGCGAGAGTCTTGGCTAGTTGGTCAAGGGTCTAAAAGGAGACTAGGGGCATGGAAATCTGGATTAAAGGAATTTTTGTTGCATTTCATTTATGAATGGGTATGATGGGTAAAGATCTTTGTATTGCGTGTCTTTTTTTAAAATAGAAGGATAGTGAGAGAAAGAGGGAGAGAGAGAGAGAAAGAATCAATTTTTATTGAGTTTTTCACATGGCTTTCATTGCTCCGACACTTTGTTGTGCACGTGGGTGTTGGGGTTTGAACCGGTGTACTTGCACATGCCAGGCAAGCGCCATAACCTCTGAGCCACTGCTCCAGTCCCTGTATCCCATGTTAATACCTACAAAACACATCTGTCTGAAATGGTACTAAGCAAGTAAGTAGGCACAATGGCTTCTTATGTTGCCTTCAGTCATTTTTTGACCATTTTTCACCCAGTTTGAAAGAATGATGGACTAGCCTGTGGATGTTACAACTGAGACACTAGATCCAAGATGACACCCTTGTAAGGATGGAACACCATCCTTCACATTTTTTTTCATGCAACACACAACCAACAGCCATCATTTAATGTTGTGGTCTCAATAAGTAGAATACATGGATGGAAGTAGAAAAGATCCTGCTTACCATCATTCCCACTGATGGCCTTGGGTAATTTGTGCTCCTTGTACCCAGAACACTGGGGGGTGTGGATTTAAGATCTTTATTCACAAAGACAAAATACATCCAATGGAGGACTCATCAAAAATCCTGTTGAAACTTAAACTGAGTCTTCTAACCAGCCATTCCAGGTTTCTCATGACAAGGACCGATGCGCAAGAAGAGTCTTGTTAGGCAGGCACAAACGACACTGATAATTTACTGGGAAGAGGTAAGGCTTTTACTACACAGTGGTGGCAGGGAAGAATGTATTTGACAAATTAGGCATCTTTGGGCAATTTTGACAATAAATGGACAAATGCAACAACCTCAAACTAAGCACAGTATGGTGATCACGGATTCAGATACCTAAAATCTGAGGGTCTGATATCTAAATTCAGATATTTAAAAATCACTCTAAGTAAGCCAATATGGCCAAGAGTTTATAATGATGAGAAGAATATAGAATGGATAATAGAGGAAAAACTGATGCTATCACTTGTGGCCTGAGAATATCTGTGGCAGAAAGGACTATAGCTAGTCCATTGACTTCCTATCATAAGTTCTTCAAGGAAAAGAGCCTTCCAGAATTAGGGAGAAGCTGCTTTCAGAACTTAGGGAAGAAATGAATCTACATGGTGCAACTTCTGATCCAGGAGTGATGGCCATCCACTGGATCTTCTGAGAGTTGCAGTTAGCTGATGGCCCTCAGTCCTTCCCTACTGATCACTCTTGGAAAGAGACATTGGTTGAAAAGGACTATTGGGTCTAGTTCCATTCACTTCCTGGGGCCGCATCCAATGATTGGTTGATATAGGAGGATGAAAGGATTCAAAAACCTGGCTTCTCTGCCCCAATTTGGGAAGACTCTGAAGGATCAGTGCCTTTCTCAGGCTGACTGAGACTTTGTTGGGTCTTCATTATAGCCAACCTTTCCCTCTGCCCAGTCTTTCTTCCCTCAAAAGAAGTATTGAGCCTAAGATCAGTTAAACTTCCTGTGCACAGATTGCCATTTCATAGTCTGTATACCTGATCTATAATTGTGTTATATTTTATATTATTTTCAAATACATAGTGATTGCTTTTTATTTATTCTAAAATATTTATTTTGTACCCAGTATGTACCAGTTCTGTACTAGGTCAATACTGGTAATCAAGTCAGACAAAGATTATATTCTATATGCAGGAGATAAATAACAAGTTAATAAACTAATTAATAATGAATAAAGACTATGGGATATTGATTAATGTGTAAATAAAATTAAAGTGAGCTGATGTGATAGACACGATTGAATGGCTACTTTTAAAGACCTCTTTAAGGACTCTCCATCAAAGCTAAGACCCAAATATCCACAAATTTGTCATGTGGTGATAAGGGCAAGTGTATTCCAGGCAAGAGAGAGAAGTGGCTCATGTAAAGCCTTACAGTTGAAATGGGTTTGGTGTGTTCAAGGGACAGAGAAGGTCAGTGTGGCTGGACCTTAGTGGGAGTGGCATAGTAGATAATGGTAATCAGAGGTAAATTGGATACAGGGGATGTAGGATGTTTGAAGAGGAAGGATAGAGTATGAAACAAATTTTTTGTTTTGGAGCATAGAAAACTTAAAATATTTGAGTCAAATAAGGGTAGATTTAATAGGTAGTATTGAGAACTCATTTAAGATAAGGGTTGTGGATTTAAAGCAAGTGAGAAGCATTGTGTGTTTTTTTCTAGTGTGTTAAGACATTGTCTCAGGCAAGAAATGGGCAGATAGGATTACTGGTGTTTAGCCCTAAGGCATGTGAGATTGATGTAAGGAGAGCATGTGAGGGAATTAAAGGTTCTGTTGTGGGAGAGAGGGGAAACTAAGCTGGGTAAGAGGAACAGAAGTGGTATTGCCTATTGAAAGAGAGGTAGATTTAGTGGATTGGAGATCTAGCTGAGAGCAGAGAATTGCTGAGTAAGAGCTCTAAAGTAGGTGAGCTAGAAGGACAGGTTTGGGCCGGGCATGTAAAATAGCACTTGGGGAGATTTTGTTGCGACTGATGATTGTAAAGTCAAAAGTA
This sequence comes from Aplodontia rufa, assembly GCA_004027875.1. Taxonomy (NCBI): domain Eukaryota; kingdom Metazoa; phylum Chordata; class Mammalia; order Rodentia; family Aplodontiidae; genus Aplodontia; species Aplodontia rufa. Next base: position 42,707 of record PVKS010006898.1, on the reverse strand, counting down.
TGACTTCAGAATGGATGACTAGGATGAAGAAAAAGGAAAAACACCTTTGCAGGAGGCTGAGAGAAGTCAGCTCATTGTAAGGATGAGAAGTCACAGATATGGAAGTCACTGAGTCAGAAAGTCCAGTCCAATTAAATAAGGGGTAGTGACTGACTGTGACAACAATTAGGGTAGTCTAATTCACAATCTGATGAAATGCATTTCAAATTAGATATCTGAAACTCTTTCTAGTCTAGGCTAGTTTATTTGGTTATTTTTAACAGAATTTATGTTTTTAGAAAACAGATTTATAGAAAAATGGAGAAAAATAATACAGAATTCCTAAATACTTGCACCTAGTTTCCTTATCATTAATTTACAATTTATTACAATTAAGGAGCCAATATTATTTATTAATTAAGGAGCCAGAAATATTTTCATCCCCACACTAATGATGGCCTATTTCATGTAGTTTTCTACTTCATGTAGTTTTCTACATGTTTTTTACCTTGATTTTTCTATTAATATATTTTAAAGGAAATTCCATGTCAATTCCATGATGAGCATTCTTTCAAAAGCTGTAATGTCCATATCAAAACATATTTAAGTGTATCTGATGTTTCGAATTCCTCCCCAAAATGCTTCAGTGATTACTCCTATACTGTAATCTTTGTGTGGTACCTAAGAAAACCTGAAGTACACACTCTGAGAAACAGAGTTGTTGGATAAATGTTATATGCACCATTAATTCTGGTAGATTTAGTCAAATAAACTTTGCTAGAGATTGCACCAGTTTTATTACCATCAGAAATATATGAGAATTCTTTTTATTTTCCCCACATCCTTGCCAACACTAGGTGAAAACTGAAGCTTGCAGTTGTTATTTGCATCTTTTATGAATGAGATTGGACATTGTTTTTTGTATTATTGAGTCATCCTCTGTTTCTGTCTTTTGCTCATTTCTTGACTTATGTACTTTCTTATTTATATGAAGGAACTCTATAAATATTAAGAAAATTAACTGCCCAGATTTAGCAACTACAAACAACAACAACTGTTAATATTGTTCTTGAATCTGAGGGTTCAATGGCTTCATAGATGATTTTTCCTCAGGGTCTCACATGGGTTTCATTCTGATGTTGACTGGGGCTGGAGTCATTGTGAAGGTATCCTCATTCATATGTCTCCTGCCTGGTTTAGGGAAACAGAGTAGTCTTAGATCAATGTCCATTCAATTAATTGCTTAGGACATAGTCATTTACATATCCATCCCTTGACCTATCTATTGGTTTGCTGGATGTGGGAGTTAAGTTATATGAATAAGTTTGCCTTTGAGGTTGTGGATAGGGCAGGCACTGGGATCAATGCCCACTGCAGTGCAAAAAGTGATATTTGTGTAGTGAAATGGTTTGGTGGGAAATGGTCTGGTGGGAAGAACTGTGGTGTCCGCAGAAAAAAATATTTAAATATTCATGCAGCCAGGATGGATTAAGTGATTATTATCTTCCATAACAGTTCTGAGTAGTGGATTTTTAGATGGCAAGGATGGTGATGGGAAAAACAAGTCATCATTACCCACTTATGATTACAAATACATGAGTAAATATATAGTATGCCAGACTGGATGAGTGCATTTAGAGAGTGAAAGTGGACAGAGAAAAGGTATGAGGACTGAACAGAATTTGGAACATTTGGAATTTAGGGATATGAGAAGGAATTAAAGAGAATACTGAGAAAGAACCACAGTGAAGATGATAAGGATGGAGAGGCAATGCTGTGCTGGACATCAAGTGTAGAAGTGTTTCAAACAAGTGGGACTAATCAGTTGTGCCACAGTTCTGATCAGAACACTGAGAACTGACCATGTGATCTAATCTATGCGATATTGCTGGCCTTGGCAAATGCTATCTTGGAGTGGTAGATACAAGAGAAACGAGAAGGGATCAGATGAAAGCAGGGCATAGAGAGGTCTGAGTTTTTCTAGAAAAGGTAACAGAAATGGAGATCTTACTGTAAGAAAGGGTGGAATGAAGGGATATATTATTGAAGATGGGCAATATTTAACCACAGTTATATACTCATGAGGATAATCTTATCAAGTGGGAAAATAAGGGATAAAGTTCAATTGCTAAGTGATTTCTTTTTTTCTTTTTATTATTTTTATTTATTTATTTAGCTATTTATTTATTTTGGTACCCAGGGGTACTTAACCATTAAGTCACATCCCTAACCCATTTTTTAAATTTTTTGTCTTGAGACAGGGTCTCACTAAGTTGCTCAGGGCCTTGCTAAGTTGTTGAGGCTGGTTTTGAACTTGCAATTCTCCTGCCTTAGCCTCTTGAACTGTTGGGATTAAGGGTATGTGCCACTGTGTCCTGCCACTGTAGTGATTTCTTAAATAGGTTAAGAGAATATGGGCTCTGGAGAAGTGGAGAAAGGAGTGTGGGTAATTCACACACGGTAGGATTGGGAAGGCAAAAATATATGGACACATGTGAAGTAGGTGGGCCCGTGTTGTAGCAGGATCTTTGGGAGTTCTCTGACAGCATCTTTTTGCTTTTAAAATGGAACCAAGGTCATCAGCTAACTGTGAGGGAAGAGCAGTGTGAAATTAGCATTCAGAGGCGGCCACAAGGGAAGAAACCTCGGAATAAGTATTATTGGGGTTAGTTCAAGGACTCACTCAAGATAAATGGGCATGAACTTGAAGGGAGGCATTATTTTTTGAGGAACTAGATGATAAATCAGCAGCCACCAATCATTTTTATTATTAAGATTGTGGCCCAAATTAATTTGTGACCAGGATATTTTAATACAGCAATTAAAATTACTTTGAGGAAGACAAGACAAATAAATCAATCAACAAATATGTACTATGCTTTTGTTATGTACTTGGCATTTTGGTAAAAATTTGATCTCTTATCTTAAATAAATGTCTGGGCTAAGTAAGAAGACTCAGATAATAATACAGGAGAGAAGAAACACTTACTAGCCATCACTAAAACAGCACATCAAAGGCAGTATCTACTCATTTGCTCAATATGTAGTCCAGGGAGTAAGTGTTATTGATTTTGAGAAAATACAGTTTGGCGTGAGCTAGTGGAAATAGAGCTATTTCTCTCTCAATAGATACCTCTCTCTCTTTATGGAAACTGCAGAGGGCAATGATAAAGGTGGAATAGGAAAGGATAAGATTTTATGGATTTTGAAGCAATTTTTGGAAATTAAATTCTGTGTTATTTACTTACTGGCATTATTGGTAAGCCACTTAGTATTTCTGCACCTCAATTTCCTCATCTCTATAAAAGAGATAATTCATGCGTCATATAGCAATGCAGTCTCATGGAGTCTGCATTTTGAAAGTTCAGCTGGATTCTTGGTAACCTGCAAGAGAAACCAAATCTTCCTGTCCTTAGTAAAAAGTGAAAAACAAAAGTATACCACAAAACAAAAACCATAAATTTTTCTGTCCTTGACAAAACTAAGTTTAGCCAAGGTTTACCAGGAAGCTCACACAATTCAGGAAACTAGAGTAGGTGCAAGATGGGCAAGAACCAGTGTTCTGAAGCTAAGCATGAGAACCACTTATCTGTATGTGCTGTACATGCAGAACAGCAGCTGTAAACAGCTGCCACTGAAAATCCCATGGCTCTGATGCCATGGTCAGCCAAATGCTGAAAATTCAAAGTTCAAGTATAAGAATGTCAGATTGGCCAAGTGAAGGTCATGAGCTCACTCTTTGTCTTTCACCTTTCACAAAGACTATTGTGTCTTATGAACATACTACAAAATACAAAACGACAACCAAATAAAAAGACACAGTTAAAACCAGGTCATCACAAACTACTCTGGAAAATGATTATAATTATGTTCAGGTACTAATATGATGTATGAACCTTCTCCTCAAGGTTTGATTTAATAATAGACCTAAGGCATTCATGGCTCTAACTCAGCTGAAAAGATTGAAAACAAGTTGGTAAAGTGAAATATACACTTGAAAACTCCTTGAGTCCAAGAAATTTCAGTGTTCTCTCATATTCTATCATTTGATTTCAAAATTCAATTTAAGAAACAAAAACCACTCTGGGTATTTTTTATTAGAGCATTATAGTTATACATAGTAGTGGGGCTTATCCTGAAACAATCATATATGCATGGAATTTGACTTCAGTTCATTATCCCCCTCCCACCCTCCTCCTCTTTCTTCTACTCTACTAGACTTCCTTTTATTCATCTATTTTTGATTCGTTCTTTTTATGTATGCATAAAGGTGAAATTCCCTGTGGTATATTTGTATATGCTTGTAATGTGATTTTTAAAAAATTCATTCCTTATTGCCTCCCCTTTCCGATCCCTCCACTCTGTCTCCTGATCTTCTTCTACATTACTCATCTTCCCTTTATCTTCATGCTATCCTATCCTTCCCTTCTCTTTTCCTATATTTTACTCTAGCTTCTACATATGAGAAAAAAATTGATCTTAGAGTTTCTGAGTCTGGCTTATTTCATTGGGTTAATGTTCTCCATTTCCATCCATTTACCAGAAAATGCCATAATTTGTTTCTTTTTTGTGGCTGAGTAGAACTCCATTGTGTATATATGCACAATTTCTTCACCCATTCATTTACTGATGGGCATCTGGGTTGATTCCATAATTTAGTTATTATGAATTGTGCTGCTATAAACATTGAGGTGGCTGTATCACAATACTATGCTGATTTGTGTAATTTTGGAAAAGTACCAAGGAGTGGAATAGCTGGTTCATATGATGGTTCCATTCCTCGTTTTTTGAGGAATTTCCATACTACTTTCTGAAGTGGTGATACTAGTTTGCAGGCCTGCCAACAACATACAAGTATATCTGTTCCCCACATCCTCACCAGCATTTAGTTTTTATTTTTATTTAATTTTTAAGAGAGCAGGAGAGAGAGAGAGAGAGAGAGAGAAACGATTTTTATTTAGTTTTTTCACGTGGCTTTTGTTTCTCTGAGACCTCGTTGTATACGTGGTACTGGGGCCTGAACGCGCCTACTGGTGCATGCCGGGCAAGCGCTGCAACTCACCAGCATTTATAATTGTTTGTTTTCTTGATAATTGCCATTCTGGTTGTAGTGAGAGGAAATCTCAATGTAGTTTTGATTTGAATTTCCCTGATTGCTAAATACGTGGAACATTTTTCATGCATATGTTGTTTATTTGTGCTATGTCTTTTGAGAAGTTTCTGTTTAGTTCTTTTGGATTCTATCCCTCAATCTCTTCAAAAGAAGGAGGACTGTATCCTGTTCAGTGTCATATTCCTGCTGCTTAACTAAGTGTAGGAAAGAGTTGGTAGCTTCAGTGAATATTCACAAAACCAATAGATGTCTTTAATAATTTTGATCTAGACTTGCATACATGGGAGATTGGGGTCAGTGACTTCTTGGCGTTTCACTGTCAAAATCTTATAGGTTAACTTCTGAGTGGCTGAATCTTTTGAGACTGTGTTACTGTATGCAGACCATAGATTGGTGGTCTATAGTTCTAATTCAATCCATATACCTGTCCAATGATTTTAGGAGATTTTGAACCAGGATGCCAAGAAATTTCACATAAACCAATGGGTTTCCATCTTCTCTTGAAAACCCAGATGATGTGGTAAAATGGACTACTCTTTCCACAAGCACAGATTGAGATCTGGCAGCAATTGCCCTTAGGAGGGGTATGTTCTTGTATATGTGCACAGTGACTTCCTCCTTAGGCTGCTGGTTGCTTCCTGTGTGACCCTATAGCTGTTAGATTTCATAACTCTTACAAAATATTTTAGATAAATTGCAAATTTTGATCTTCTTGGTATATTCAAAATGAGATTTTTCTCTGTAACATGTAGTAAATATTTCATTTTCCTTTTTGGAAAATCAGTGGCTCTAAACGACAAGATTCATTGTTATGGAATCAGTTTTCAGAATGCTTATATGTTGATGTGACTTTTTATTTTTAAGAAGCTTTAAGGTAACACAATCATCTGCAAAAGCAAGGCACATTTTATAACGGAAAAAATTACTTGATTTCCAGAACTTACCCCTCTTGCTGTCCTTGTAGCTTGTCTTAGGTATGATTAAAGAGTTTCCTTTGCTTGACAATTTGTCTGAAAGGTAGTATTGCTATTCTGACAAAATAAGGGCAGTGGTTCATATTGGCTGAGGTGAACAGTGCATCTGCAAAATGCTTTGAGTTTCTCTTATTAATAGGGCTATACAAATTCTCTGAAAGGAGTAAGGGGATAATTGTGATCCTATGATCACAGAAGCTCATATCACACATCAGGAAGCAAGATGAGTATTTCTAACAAAAGCATTCACAAGGATTCACTGTAATTCAGAATCAAGGTAAAAGGGTCTCATGTCAGAAATAGCACTATTAGAAGCCAGATCATTATAGAGGTTGTTTAATTAATTCTTTACTGTGAGGAGAAATGCCATTGACACTTCATTATCTTGATGTGGAAACCACAATTGGGGGCTTTCAACATGTGTATATGAAACCTCAAATAGATCCCGTCCGCTCATTGTGAGGAAAGCTTCTATTTCTCTATTCCAAAGCATGCTCTGCTGGGGATGTCCTTGTAGTTCTCTCCTAACAAATTTTTATGCTCTGCCCTGCAGGTCTATGTTTATGTCAATTGTTAGTTGCAATTTTCAGAATGAGAAAAAAAACACATATTTTGGGAATAGGATGGGAAGTACTCTAAAAAAAATAAATTACCAATAATTTATTAAAACCATTTTATTCAGACAAAAGTGATATTCATTACTATTTTATAGAAGACAGAACAAGCTCCAAACCAAAGTTTTTATTATTTTTATAATTTTTACTCATCTATTATTTTAAATATTTTGTAAATCCATGCTTAATAAATGATGATTTTTCAATAACTTTCAATTAAAAAAGGGATGTTTGACAATATAAGAAAATGATTTAAAAACCATACATCTGTATTCTTCAGGATTTTTGTTTGCTATTTTCATATGTTTGTAAAGGGAAATTATTCCCAGGTTTTTTTTTTTGATGCATTAGTGTTTTTTGGATGTATTTTTGGTGCTGTGATTTGAAAAGGCAACTAATGATACAAATTTTTCTTTCTTTGCATTTATACCTCTTCTCAGTTTCTTTATATCTAATAAGGCTGTTAAATGAATCTTTAATTGCTGCATGCCTATTAGAAATAAGTTGTATAGAATATTGGCTTAAGAAAGACATGGGCATGTATAATAAATGATAGCAAGAGTAAAATAATAAAGATTTAATGGTACAAAACAAGCCAAACACAGAGATTTAAGGGTCAAATGTTTTCTCTCATATGTGGAAGCTACAGTAAAACCTGCAATAAGATGAAAATTAGATAAGTTTATTTAATAGACCTACCAAATCTGAAGTAACATAAGAGATGTGAGAACTATAGCCATCAAGGGTAGCAGGGAGAAAAGGAAGGAGAAGATGGAAGGAAAAGGGGGGTGTTCAACACTGTAGAGTATACTTGACTCCCATGAGAAGCCCAAATATACCCAGGCAGGTGTAAACATCTAGCAATTTCAATGATTAAAATACATGTAGATGATCCTTTATACCTGTAAAGTTGAATTACAGAGAGAACATGTGATTGGAGAGTGTGGGAATGGAGGGGGGAAATCCTGGACAAGGATTGTGTTTAAGCTACTCTGTTATTATGTATGTGTGTACGAAAGTGAGGCAACGAATCCACTCGTGTAAGATGATGTTGAACCAATAAAAAAAATACTACTAGTACTTTGTATTAAAAAAAAAAGATTTAATGGTACATATTATAGATATTTCAAACCTGAAATCTACTTTCATCTTTCATTCTATTTTAAGCATCTGAATATAAATATTAAATCTAAATAGAATAGGCTTGGCAATAGCAAACCTAAAAAGTGAATTAATTTAATGAGTGACTTTTATCAAGTGATTCATATCCTTAAATATAATTCAAAATAGCATAGTACAAAACTAACCTTTTATAAAAAATATTTAAAGAAAATACATGTTATTGTGTTGCTGTATTTTATAAGCATGTATTATATTGAATTTGGCTGGGTGTCTGAAAATTAACTGTACTATTATTGATATACACATTAGCAATAGACAATATTATTCAGAAAAACCTTGGGGAATATTAAAGTCTTAAGATGTTCACTAAGTTATAAATTGTGCTAGGTAGGGTGCCCTGACCTTTTGTTTCTTTCCTTGCCATACATCTATATTCCATATGTGCATATTTTTAGGCATTTCCTTGAATTTAATTAAGTCAAACCCCTATTTTATCCTTCCAGGCACAAATAGTAATTCAATCCAATTTCGTTAAAATTGAGCATGTCTTATGTATGCAACCATGTGCCCATTATTAGCTACAAGATAAATAAGACAAAATACCCTGAAGATGATTCAGGATCCTGGAATAATATTCCATCCATTTCATTATGTTAATTATGCCAGCATCCAGAGTACCAAAAAATCAAATTATAACATATATACAAGTGCACTAATAATAACTTGTACAACTCATTGAATTTTAACAAAACAAACAAATTTGTTTAATCACTATTCAGATAAGGAAATAAACTATTACCAGCACTTTAGTGTTTACTGGATAAAGAAACCTATAAATTGGATCATATTGGTTGATATTATTGTTCAGATTATATATGACCTGATATTTTTGCCTACTCATTCATTAGTTGCCAATAAATTGAATAATAAAATCTTCAACTTATTGTAAAATCATTTGTTTAATTCTGTCATTTTTGCTTCATATATTTTAAATTTCTGTTATTATTTTATTTTTATTATTCCATCCTTCTGAAGAGTCAAGCTTTCACTCATTATGAAATATCCCTTCCTATTGTTGGTACTACTTTCTATCATCACGCCTATTTTCTAAGATACTAATATAGTCTCTTCAGCTTTATGAGGCCTCCAATTTCAAGGAATAGACAAAGAATAGTGTTTTTTAATCTATTCTGATAATCTCTGCCTCTTAATTTAAGTATGTAGTCCATCTGCATTAATTGCAGTCACTGATACGTTTGGATTAAGGTTAACCATTTTATTATTTGTTTTCTGTCTATCCTCTCTCTTTTTATTTATTTTTTAAAAATTTTTGTACTCCTATTCTACCTTTTCTTCCTTCTTCTGGATTATATATGTAACCATTAGAATTTCATTTCAATTTATATAGTGATTTTTAAAGTTTTTGCACTAGCATTTTGTTGGTTGCTTTGGGAATTACAATACACATTCTTAACTTTTCCCAGTCTGCTTAGAAGTAATATTACACTAGTTCATTTAAAGTGTAGAAATTTTAACAGTACAGGCTGCTTTATCTCTTTCTTTCTTGGACTGTAATTGCAAGTATGCTTTTTCATTTTCATTATATCTTATTTGACTTTTTTGATCTTTTTATAAATTTTTATTCTTTCCCCCATTCTTTAGTTTAGATTCCTCTAGTGATGTATTTTCCAAATAGTCTTTTGACTTTGTCCAATATACTGTTTTACTTGACTTTTGATCCCTTAAATTAGTTTTGGTTTTATTCAATTTAGAATTTCCATTTGATGGTTCTCTATAGACATCAGCTTTTTGATGAAATTATCCTTCTTACCATCTATTTTATTGGTCCTGTTAATAATAGAAGTGAAAATTTCTAATACCTAGGTCACCTGTAAATCTTTCTGTTGTCTTTATTTTGCCCTCTTGTTTTCCTCTCTTGGTTCACCTAGAAATTTTTATTAAATCATATATGATAATTCTATTATCTCTGAATAATATTTTTTTCCTCGATAAAGATTTTGTTTAATTTCTGATTTGGTAGTCAGTGCAGGTATATAATACCTTAATCTAATGAAGGCTTAAGCTGAACAAAAACTGTGTTGAAGCCTGGGCAAAGTCTTCTCTATATTCCTGATTAGCGGGTACTGATAGGGAGTAGTTATTTAGAGCTCCTCATTGAAAGCTCTAGATATTTATCAAATTCTCTTTTTTGCCAGTCAGTACATAAATTCCAATTTTTAGCTCCCCAGAACTGGATTTTGTTACTGGTTTTATTTAGGTTCAGAGCCTCCCAATAGTTGACTCAAACTTTGCTTCTCAAACTGTATGCTGTGCTTTTGATTTTTTTTTTTAAAACAGAGAGAGAGAGTAAATTTTAATTTATTTTTCATCTCAGACTGATTGTGAAATATGTAGCACACATGCATTGGAAAAAAAAGCTAACTCATATATTCTGTGAGAATCCAGGGCTTGTCACTCTCTTTGGATTTTTCTTTCATCAAGTCCACATTTCTGTGAATGGGATTTCATTGAAACATATTACATATAATCTTCCTCCACTAGTTCTTTAGTAATCTGAAAAGCCGTTGAAGAGAAGACTTTCTTCATCTTTACACCCCCAATACCTCAGCTCTTTGCATGGCTTAGGGTAGAAGGTCAATAAATGCTCATTGCACAAATGAAAACATTTCCTTTAATATTTATATTCCAATTTACTAAGTTATCTCTACTGATTTGTAGAGCTCTGATACTCACTTAACAATTTGTTGAATCATAATGCTACTTACATATTTTTAAAATTCTCTTCTAAACAATCTATTGAAATTCAAAAGCATCTTCTAAATAAATTGCAAATCTGAATAATTAGATTCAGACTCATATTTGAGAAAGAGGTAAAGTTATACATTGTTCTTGAGTTAATAAGATTATTAGGAAAAATTTATGCAGCAATTTGTTTATTTATATTCCTTAGAGAAGTGTCATATATAGATTGAATACAGTAGATTCTATTATACTGGGGCTTCTTCAAACCCTCTTTCCTAATATTTTTGTAATAAATTAATAAAAAGAAACTTTTGAAATGATAAAATCTGACCATAGAATCTGAAAATCCAAGTCAGATATAGTAATCTGTAAGTAGCCTGAAAAATAGAAGATTATATCTAGCATTCTTTTCTGAATTCCTAGATTATGGTAGGTTCAAAATATATTTTTGTTGAATTAATGAATAAAGGAATGATAAATATTATATGTAAATCTCCAGTCATTAATAAAATGGAGATAAGCATCTTCCTCTAACCCATCAGTGTGACAAGATTATCAAGAGCCTTGAAGAGACAACTGGAGAATAACTATTTCCAGAAATGAGATACAAACCACATGAATATCCAAATTATTGTTTTAAGCAGGTATAGTTTAGCATTTGTATGAACTACTCTAAAGAACTTCATCTTAACACATTATTTCATCTTTTAATCAAATTCTTGTTGGAAAATTGAGATGTTTACATTGGAATTAGGCTATTCTTACCATCAAAACTTTTCACAGTTCAACTGTTCTGTACATGAAATTTCAATAGAATATTTGCTGAAATGCTTACAGAAGTCTGTAAAGAAATACGCATCTTAGAAAAATTTTGGTCCATTCTGTAACTATTTATATAACAAAGATATAAATGAGGCTAGTTTATTTACACGAAAACAGTTCAATTTTTCCTCTTACTCACCTGGAATCTACAAGTTATGAGTTTCAGTTCAGTGAATAGCAGAATACTTTTCTGTCAAGCACTTCAGCATCTCACGCTGTCGAGAGCGCGGCACATGCCACCGATGGATGTTGGTATGTGCAAAGGCTACAGATCACAAGCATCTGTACAGCACATATCAACATTAACCCGCAGGCCTCCTCTGCTGAGATTCTGATTAAGATCACACAAGCTTTTACATTTAAAGCACTCAATTGAAACAAAGGTATGGACAATAATGAAATCATAGTGCTTACGTGGACGTCACACAACTGTAATACATCTCAAATATCAAGAACAACTATGCCATAACTCTTTCCCTTTATACATCCAATAGAATCCCATTAATCATTTTCTGTTCTTGTCAATACATTATGTTTTCAATATTTTAAAACATTTTAAATCAGAAGATGAAAAAATATTTTTCCAGACATGTTAATTTTCATTGGTATTTGTGGAAATGGCCAGGTGTCATAATTTTGGAAGGCCTATCTAAGACTCTTCCCCAACATGCAGTGGTCCATAAAATACAGATTTGGAAAGAGTGTTGTTACCTCTTAGTTAACCAGCAGTTGTTACTGTCCACCAGAAACCTGGGAAAGCTCTGCACTTTGGCTTGTTTACCATGCATTGTCAATGTCTGCAAAGGCAAACAGACAGATTAGGAAAATAGTCAGCGACTCCTTTTAGCAGGGTTTGTGAGAACCACACAAATTGCACCCCAAATGCCTTCAGGTGTGGAAAGAACCGCACTTCCCTTTGTGAATTCTGAGGCCAATAATCAGCTTCAAGCTAAAGCGGAACTAGCAAGACTTCCTCTTCTGATCAGACAGAGATAAGAGTGAAACCCTACCTGTCAGACTTCGCCCATGGCCCTCAGACAAAATCACGATGGACTATGATAAGCTCATTTAACTTATAGGTGATGGAAGGACTTAACAGGGAAGCATTCCTGAGAATCAGGGAATTTAAAGGAACTCTCTGAACATATATTAATTGTGTTTCTTGAATGAGAGGGAAATTGGAAGATAAAAGGCAATGAGCTTGCTCTGATACATAACAAAAACAATAAGATGTTTCTTTACTGTGCTTTGGGTTACAAGGGAGGAAAAAGCCAGGGTCCAGAGTTAGGGTTGAAGAGGGTATAATGAAGAGGAGTGTGGAACACACACTGCTATCTTGCTTCAGGGGAACACATCTGCAAGCAACATTGAAAGCTCACGTGTGGGGAGAGGCTGTCTTGAAGCCCCTGTCAGAAGGAGGCTCAAATGGCCATCACCTCAGGCTGCAGGTTGCCTTGTTGAAATACTATGTCACTAAAGAGCAGTTTCACATCAATAGCTTTCTTGGTCTCACACTCGAAGACCTACAATGGAAATAGAATACCTCTGCTCTTTTACTGTGCACATGAAAGGAACAGAAAAGAGGAAGGTGCTTTCTGATCCTTTAAAACAAGCTCCCAAGCACTTTACTCTCTTTTGAAAACCCTGTGAAGTTTCCACCTGACACACGCCCGGAGTTGCATTGTGTTCGGTGCATTAGCTCCGTGCTTGTTCTGTACTTTACCTGCTGCCTGGTGGAAATGTCCACCTTTGTGAGCCTTTTTTTGCCAGGTGCCCTAATTTCCAGCTCAGCCACAGCACCGTAGGTAGGTCGGGCTATTGAAGCTGGCATGTGTTATGGATTGACAATAGATTGGTAGGTAATCTGGATTCGAGTCTCTGCCTTTCCATAAACAGTTTCGTGTTCCAAACATGTCATTTTCTTACCTGGGCTTCTGTTTTAATATCTATAAATTGAAGTTCTCCATATCTGTAGCTTTAAATTTCTATACTGGAAAATTAATACCAGTAGGCAATATTTATATTTGAAATCCTTCTTTTTTCTTTTTGGCAGGATTTTTACCTTCACAGTAAAAATGGAAGAAGATAAATTTCTGTGCTTTATTTTTCCCCTCTAATCAAACTGACCCTGTTGGTGTGTAATTCAAAGTTTTAGTTTCAAATATTCCCAAGAACTTAATGGTGGATTAGCAAAGCATCATCCATCTCAAATTTTTGCTTTGCAGAATTATTTACACTGACCAATATAATTTGATAAACCATGTAAGTGGTGGTTTTGAATAGGGATTTAAAGTGCTGAAGTATTTTTATTTTGTTTTGTTTTGTTTTTGTCACTTACACCTTGGGAGACCCCCACTTAGCTGTTCTTAGGAAGCACTCTGTATCCTTGCAAGGTACTCCGCATTAATTAGTCACCACTGGAAAGATTTAGTCCAAAGAGGTGGCTGCGGGCAGTGGGAGTGCAGAGTGGGGGTCGGGGGAGTGTTCAGCACTTAAGCTAATTCCCTAGGCATGGTGGAGAGGGTTTGTTGAATAATGCTTTCAATGAGGGCGACTACTATCTTTTTATCTCAGCCTGTAATATGGTTAGGTTCTTCAATTTTCCATGTTTTCATTTTCATTAAAGTTATGTGTGATTAATTTAAAAGATCAAATCACCCTGGAAGTGATTATTACAGTAAACTGTATAGCAGCTCCTGCCCCTGACCCTACCTCACTTCCCTACTGTTGACTCCAACTCCCCACACCATCACCTTCATCCTGTGATGGCCATCCTGATTCCAGAGTCCCAAATCATCCTCTTAAGACATTCCCTCATTTTGCTTATAAACATATTCCAGCAGCCTTGTGAGAAAGGGGGCCCATTCTCCTGGCTCGTGTAGATTCGGTGTTTTTTAGACTTAATTCTCAATTTATTCGGGTTTCAGAGGTAAGCAGATATTTATATATTTATTCAAACATTTTGGTCAATGAACAAGAAGGCCGGTGTTTTCTTTGCAATATTCAACTCAACTTTGAATAATTGTACTTCTGTGTGGAGCTGACAAGGCAAACTTAACTACAATGGGAACAGTGCCATGTTAATTTCCTCATAGACTGTGGTACAAGTTGTTTTATAAGTATTTAATGAAATTAAGGTTTTTTTGCTGTGTTATTCATTTCAATTCCAAATTTACATTGCTTTCTGATTCCCAAACATGTTTTTTTGCATTCCTATTGAGATTCATAGTAGCCAGACATGGGATCAATCAGATTCTAAACTTCCGGGATTTTTGTCTCCTCTTCAACCCTATGTGTTCAGAAATACAGTCCTCTCTACCTCACCTTTCCACCTTTGTTTCACATTGATATTCTCCTTGCTGCTCCTAAATTTTGTTCAATCCCTTCTTGTAACTCAAATTGCTGATCCTTAACACAAATGGTAGCGTGGTTTCAACTTCCAGAACTGAATGAAAGTAGAGTTATCTTATTATCTTCCTAAAGAAACAGTCCAGTGGTAGGCTACAGCTAGGTTGGTTAGCAGCTCAGTGATATCATCAAGGACTCACAGGCAAACTTTCTGCTCTGCTGTTCTGCTGTTAGTAATGTCCTTTGAAGTCACAAATTGGCTTTTGCATTTCCATGAATTCTTCCCAGTCTCTTAGTCCCAGCTGATTTATCCCTCCTATGTGTTCAGGAACTAAACATCCTTCTGTTGTAGTTAAGAGTGGACACATCTACTTTATGGAATTATGAGTTTCTTAATGACAACAATTTGTATTTGCTGTATGCATCCTTACTGTCTTATTCATTGGAGGTGTTCAATAAATGTACATTGAGTTATATAATTTAAATGGTTGAGCCCAAAGTACTGGGAAATAGCTTTAACTCCAGACATGACATTGACCTTCAAAGTTTCTGAATGAGCTTTTCTCTAAAATGAGCTAATCTCACTCTTTTTGTGGGGATTTTATTCAATGGTGTATTGCTGTTTGGTTAAATTGCAATTTATGTATTTGAAATTCCAAGAAGTTCAAAGCAAACAAAATATAACAATTAAAGCAATTAAAACAAATAATATTATAGACATGCCCACATTCAGAACCAAGTCAAGTGCTGGAGGAACATTTGTAGGAGGTTTGATTTCTTCCCATTCTTCTCATTCTTAGATAGCTTTAAAAGCTGAAAATACAGATTATTTCTTTATGTAACCTTTAAGTTGTGCAATTAATTACTTATTCAAAGGGTATTAAGTACAAATGTTGTAAAAACAATTATAATTCCTAATATAATGACATATAAACAAGTGTATTTCTACTATAACATGTGTATGAGTAGCTGCAACTTATTTATTTCTCTAGTTATTTGAATAACGTGGGTAAAAGGGGAAAGGAATAAAAGACAGATGGGACATTTCTTCAGTACAAGAGCTTTTGCACTAGTAGCAAGATCTCAGCTTCTTTCTTGGCTGCCTCTATTCACAACATTTCTTCGTACATGAAAAATTAAGCTGTTGAACTGGAGCTGTGTCTCATCATTTATGGTGCTTGCCTGGCATGCATGACTACGCAGGTTCGAACACCAGCACCACATACACAACAAAGTCTTGGAGCAACGAAAGCCACATGAAAAACTAAATAAAAATTATTTCTCCCTCCCCCTCTCTCTCTTTCTCTCACTGTCCCTTTCTCTTTAAAAAAGAAAAAAAAGGGGGCTGGAGCGGTGGCTCAGGGGTTTCAGCGCTTACCTGGCAAGCACGAGGACCCGGGTTCAAACCCCAGCACCACGTACACAACTGAGTGTTGGAGCAACTAAGGCCATGTTAAAAACTCAATAAAGTTGTTTCTCTCTTTCTCTGTCTCTCTCACTGTCCCTCTCTCTTAAAAAAAAAAAAGAAAAAAGAAAAAAAAGCTGTTGACTTCTACAAGGATCTTTTTCTGATTCCTCTGTTAAATTTCTCTATAGGACTCTTATAGGATTCCCCTGGTTTATCACTGCTGATTGCATTCATCAGAAGAAACTACTTAATTTGTGACAGTCTATGAGATCACAATATTATGTCATTATTCTGAATTATTGATCATTTGCAATAATCAGTTTCTGATAAAATGTTATTTAAAAGGGAGGATATTTTCACTCAATGTGAGAATGTTTTATTTCACCTCTCTTTTTTAAGTATATAAAATTCTCAGTTTTCTTCACTGTAAAATGGAAATAGCTTTGCCTAACAAATGGTTATTGAGAAATTAATACATTTAAACCATTTAGAATATTTTCCTTTAGATTGTACATTCTCAACAAATGCTGGTTACAGCGAGTAGATTTTAAATTACAGCTAATATTAATTTTTTGTTTACATGTCTAATTGCCCGTAAAATTAAAGCTAAGTATTACTGAATTAATAGAAGATGCTGACTGGGTTCTGTATCTCTGACTCATCTGAAGATTTAGAGTAATGTTATTAAGAACTTGGAAAATATATACATTTTTCCAAAATTTTCTAATCCCCCAGATTTCAAGATCCTTTTGGTTATACATCATGAGTGAAAAATATAAATTATGATTATATTTTTAAAGCACTGATTTTTTTCATTTAAACAAATCACAGTATTTTATACATAAGATACTCAAGTGCTACCACAGGGCAATCAAATTAGCTTTTTTTTTTTTTTTTCTTAAAGGAAAAGAATGTAGAAATGAACCTGGACATTTTTCTCAATTGCTTTTTGGCAGTTGTATAGTTTTTTTGTTTGTTTGTTTTTTGTTTTTGTTTTGTTTTGAGAGAAGGACAGTGTGTGTGTGAGAGAATAAATTTTTATTGAGTTTTTCACACGGTTTTCGTAGCTCTGACTCTTAGTTGTATATGTGGGTGCTGGGGTTTAAAACCATGTACTTGCGCATGCAGGGCAAGTGCCACAACCACCAAGCCACTGCTGCAGCCCCTCAAATTCAGCTTTGTTTATTTTCTTAATTTTTTTGAAAAGAAAATTAAACTTGTTTAAAATGTTAAATATATATTTGGTTGGTGTTGATAACTCATTTGATACATAATGAGATTACTATTTAAACTACAGACATTCTGGAGTTTAGATTTTTACATTAATTACAACATCAGGAATTAATAAATTTTTGCTTTATCGGCACCTCATGATTTGCTATTTCTGTTCTAATTGTATTTACAAGTTCTCTGTATTTGAAATTTTGGTCATTTTAATAGAAATTCTTACAACAGAAGAAAAAAAATTCAGGTTGTCCCTTGGGAAGGAAGATGTCAACTTTAAACAAAATGAAAACTTTGAGAATAAATTTTGTCTACTTGATGTAGAAAAAAGATATTTAGTCTTGAACATTTAAAAGAACAGGATTGTCTTTGTTGGCTATTCACATTCTAATAAAATTGCCACTTTTTGAAAAAGAAACATCAGGATTGTTTAGTTTTCTGTGGAGCAGCTTGTTTGATAAACAAATGCAAAGAACGGGAACATTTTTTTAGCTTCCTTGAAAACCTCTAGATGCATGGCTGCACAACTTCTTTCCAAAGTGATAATACAAATGAGAACAACTTCTTAAACCACACCACCATCCCCCTCACACACACACACACACACACACACACACACATGCACTTGCTAGAAGCATGAGAATTATGAGAGCAATCTCTTGCTACTATAAATCACTATTATTCAATTAAACTTTCCACTTTTTTTACAGGGGAGGTTTGTCTCAGCTGCTTCAGAGATTGATATACAACAAAAACGTTTAAAGCTAACATATCTGACTTACAGTTCAAAATGATATCTGGGCACTAATCTCCCAATTTTCAATAAAGCACTTACACAGAAAAAGATAAGACATCATATCACTACTGAAAATTAAAATTGATAAATCAACCCATTTTCAGATGGACAAATATTTTACTAGCCATAGAGGAGAAAGTATAAGATTAGGAAAACCTGTTGGCAGTTCACCCATTCTTCATCAATCAAAAAGAGTCACTTGTAGACAGGTTCAGAAATATTGCTGTTACTTCCTGAAAGTGAGGACCAGCATTATCCAACATGGTATCCACGAACCACATGCAACTGTTGAGCACTTTTTCAATGTGGCTATTAGAAAACTTAAAATTATTTATGTGACTTGCACTTGTGGTTCCCTTTACATGTAGACAGTGCCAGTCTGTATTGTGGCTTAGATAGACACAGTTTGTATTAACCATAAAACTGGCCAGCTTAGTGGAGATTCTTTTTGGCATGGCTGGACTACTTTCCTTATCTATTCCTTATCTTTATATGTTCATATAGTTACTTGGTCTCAGAAAATAGGGAAGCAAGTTAGGAGTGAAGTAGTGGTTGTGATTAACTATTGATGGTTTATTACATCAGGAAGTTTGCAGCAAGGGGGAATGAGGGAGGAGACCTGATAGTAGTGTGTACATTGAATACAGCAGTGCTTAATTTATAACAACACTGCAGCATGTTAGAGAACCAGGTAGAGTGCTAGGATAAGAGCTATGCCTCATAAAACTCTGCTGCTCAGTGGGAAATGAAGTGGGAGCTACACCTTTCAACTTGCTTTCTAACTATAGATCTGAGAAGTGGGTCTATCAACTCGCACTCAGAGCAGGAATTAAGAGGAAGTTCATGCACTTTATCTATTGGCAAATTCAAAGTCTAGACAGATTTCTCTTCATTTGAATGTAAATAGTGGAGGGAAAGGAAGAGTGTGAAAAAAATAAGGAAAAAAGAAACTACTTACCAATAGAAAAAAAAAATCCTACATAACAAAGGAAAAGAAATATACTGAAGTTTTGGTGCAGCAGCATAATTGGGAAAATTTTTCACAATGAAGCAGGATTTCCTGGGAGGGTGGGGAGATGCGGAGAATACATGAAAAATTTAAACTCTGAACTTAAGACGAGGTAAAAAACAAAATAGTTGACCTCTCCATATTGGCCCTAAATGAGACTATTCCTTCTTGTAACCAGAGCTGATACAACCATAAATCAGAGTTTGGTTCTGCAGTCAATGAATTTCAAAGTTGACTGATATTTCAGCATTGTTAGTTCTTATATAAAAATAAAAGTTTTGTTGGAAATAATGAGATGCTGAGATTTGAAATGGCTGAATTTTGAGTATTTTAATAATTCAGAGTAAAGCAAACACCCAGATCCATCTGGGCTTCCCACACCAATAAATATACTCTACTGGAGAGGCTCATCTTGCCTTGCTTAGGAGCTCTATTAGGATTTTACCCAGGGTGGTTGTTTGGAAGAGGATGACAATTTCCCAGGTCAACCAACTTTATTGCCGCTTCATATCTTTAGCTAACTAATGAGAGCTGGGTGGTAACATACACCGTAAGGCCAATTATGGACAAACCTAAGAAGAAAAGGCTTAAATCTCAAAAAGACTGTAACAATTTTTTTCTTATATATTTTGGGTAAGTACTGCAGAATGTGTGTAAATGGCTGCTGAGAGTTCTAGACCAGATAAGGTGGAATGTAACTTTTGCTTATTAGAGTAGCTGCACTTTCCAAGAAATTTTGGATTCATTATTTTAGTTTAAAGAACTGGAAATTATTTTAGTTGTTTGCTCACGTAATAAACCCAAATTAAACTTGACATTGATTTAAGCTGAATAAACTTAAGATGTCAAGTATTATTTGTCTTAATACAAAGGACAACATGCAAATATTT
Organism: Aplodontia rufa; assembly: GCA_004027875.1. NCBI lineage: Eukaryota > Metazoa > Chordata > Mammalia > Rodentia > Aplodontiidae > Aplodontia > Aplodontia rufa. Next base: position 22,645 of record PVKS010006898.1, on the reverse strand, counting down.
CAGGATTTTGGGAATGAGGAAAGGACCATAAGATAGATTGATCATGCATGAACAGTTCAGCCTCCATCCTCATGTTCTAAGAGGATGTAGAAGATACACTCTTTACCAGGACATGGATGGATATGTTGGATGAGGGCAGTGCCAGTTGCCTAGAAAATACTGTAGAGGAACTTTATGAGGCAAGAATGAAGGGAGATCCTGTGATTGAAACATGGCCCTTGTTTCCAATAGGATTTATGTGATTCTGAGGGAACAGAAGCTATCAAGCAACACTTACCTCAAGATCAAGATGGGTATGTTTGGGGTTAGAGCCATAGCTTGGTGCTTAGGGCGCTTGCTTGGCCTACACAAGGACCTGGGTTCAAACCCCAGCACTACATGCACAACTAAGTGTTGGAGACACAAAGGGTAGAGAAAAACTAAATGAAGTTGATTCTTTCTCTTTCTGTCTCACTCTCTCTCTTAAACAAACAACACAAAAAGATGGGTGTGTTTACCATAATGGACAGCAAGCTTGAGAATTTTGTGGCAGCTAATTGATAATTAAGACTGAAAGAGATGGATAGTTTAACAAGGTTTATATTAGTTTGTACAACCAAAAGAAATCTAGTCTGATGTCAGACTCATCATGATTTCAGACCTTAGTCAACTGACAAACTCAGAGACTGCTAAATCATTCACTTAGTTTGCCCTAAAGAGATCTGTAACCAACTCGAGGATCAGAATATACTGAGAGTCAAGTTAGCAATATGTGATGAAATATCCAGGTTTTTGGAGGATATGTAACAGTAGTTTGGAGCTATTCATTGTGAACTCAGAATGCTACTTGTGCAAGACTCATTAGCATGAATACTTATGAAAATAAAGATTACGGAGTTTATCTCCTGGAAAGATGAGTAGAGAAAGCTAACGAAGCTGTTCTGAGTTTATTTCATAAATTCCTGGATGTACGGTTGGAATATACATTTTCAGCAACTGGGATCCCCATCTTTGCTTCTTTGAATGTGGAGTAGAATATTAGGACATGAGAGGAAGTATGAAGTGCAAGTCCCTGGAGTTCCCATTAATTAACAAAATAGCAAGCCCAAAGCAATACGTATCTCCAAGGAAATCAGGTGGCTCTTCCTTGTCACATATTGATGGATAGATTTTAGAGAATTGTTATATATTACCACAAGTTTAATTGGGTTGTGGATTCAATTGTAGCCATTGCATTGAAACCTCTGGCATGAGATAAACAGCTATCTATATGGTTACTATCTTCCCTATGCCAACAAACATAAAATAGTCTTGAAACATTGCGAAAGTGGCATGTTCAAAATTGCAGGGATGGCTTCATACTTTCACCAACTTCTTCAGGGCTTTTTCAACTGTATGACTGTAAATTATTCTAATCTAAGGGATTTTGATAACTTTTGCTATTTCATAGGACATCATGGTGATTATACCTAGTGAGCAGGAGGTAGAAGATAACTTTACTCCTTCCTATTCAAAGCATAGGCCTCAGACCAATATCAACAGCAGCATCACCTGAAGCTTTTTAGAAATATAGAATTGCAGAATTTTAGACCTCACTTCTTGCCTACGGAATCTGAATCTTTTAACTTTAGATAAATTATCAAATGACTTGTATGTATCTTTATTTTAATCAGCTTTTTGTTGCTGTAACCAAATACCTGACAAAATTAATGTAGAGAACTGTCCTGTTTATGATACATATTTCCTCCTCAGGGAACAAGGTGGAGAGGAGTTGCCTCAAAAAAAAGGATAGGAGACAGTCTTTAAAGGATTGTATGAGTTGAGGACTTGGGAGTAGGACTGAAAATGTAATTAACAGAGTATGTTGTGACATATGAATTGAAGAATATTTGACTGAACCATGATTGACATGTTTCTGCACCAAATACAGATTTTGGACTTTAGATCATATAACACATGAGTCAGAATCAGATGAAAGTCTGGCTGGGAAAGTGGACATCATATCTGTAACACTAGTGCTGGACAAAAAGGAACTTGAGTTCAGGGTTAGCTTCCTTTACCACTCCTAGTACTGAATTTGACTCTATTGTTTCTGGGGTTTGGCATACAATTTATTAAAATTTGGGAGTCTGTCTCTAGCATGGGTTAAGAATTTAAATACAAAACATGACACTTCCATAACTCAGACTCACAAGTATATATCAGAAAATATTTAATGGGATCTCAGAATTGACATGTAATTTAATAGTCACAAAAGCAAGAAATAATACAAGACATTTGACTTCACATGTATTTCATATTTTTTAACATTAAATTAAATTTCAAAAGAAAATGGAAAATTTGATTAAAAAGCATTAATCATAAATATTACAGGCAAAATCATGTTAAAATAATAATCTAATGTAATTAGTAAGAAGAACCATGATTCTCCATAGGTAGGAAGAGCTAAGCCAAACTAAATGCTTTACTACAGAAGATACTTGCATGACCAAGAAATGTATATATATATATGTATAAAATAACTCTATTCATAAAAATTAAGACATTGAGAATCTGTTAATCCAAGATATCTTGATGTTGGCCAGGTTGTGATAAAACAAGCATACTTATTTGTGGTTGACAGAGTGTAAATTGGTTCAATCTTCCTTGGAAGTAGTTTGCCAATGTCAGGAGCCTTAAACTTAATGATTTACCTACTTATTTCATTTATAGTAATCTGTCCACTTCAGTCAGGGTTCTCCAGAGAGACTGAACTGATAGGATACATAAGGACAGAAATGAGAAGGGATTTATTAGAGCGATTGGCTCCCTCGGTTATGGAGGATAAGAAGTCTCACAATTGGCCATCTGATAGCTGGAGACCAGAGAAGTCAGTAGCATGGCTCTGTCCATCTGCAGGGGTTTCAGAACCAAGAAAGCAAACGTTGCAACTCTCAGAAGCAGAAGACCTTGTGTCCACAGGTGCAAGTTCCAGAATTCCAAACTCAGAGAATTTGGGGTTCTGGTGTAGAAGTGCTGGAGAAGAAAGGCATCCTAGATCCAGTAGAGAGAGAGAAAGAAGAGTTCTTTCCTCTGCCTTTGTGTTACTTCTGGGCTCCCAGCTGATTGCATGGTGCCAGCTTAAAATGAAAGGACACTCCATGAGTCTTTCATGTTTCTACATGTTCTCCAACCGAATACATTGATTGTCTTTATCTTTGCAAGGCTGTGTAAAGCAAATAGCATTAGAAGATAGAGTGTCTTCTTCTGGAGCAGAGGGTAGGTATGCCTTCTGTCTAGTATGCTAAAAATAATTTCTCTCCCTGGAGAAAAGGTCATATAGATTTGCTTACTGCCTACTATAAAAAATCAGGTTTTCAAAATTCGTGTTTCTTCAGTTTTGACACAAATTCATTGAATACACAGCATCTGCTTGAGCCCCTATGTCACTCCTGTGGGACTTGGGAGAACCAAAGCAAGCATCATGCTCCTGCTGCTTGCTGTGCCATGAGCAACAACACTGAAACAATGACCTAGGGCTCATGTCTTCTGCTAGCATTCATGAAGCCATGTTTGCCTAACTTATTAGCTTGAAAATGGGCTTAAATTACAGGTTCTCTGTAGTTTTTGAGAATGACTTAGAAAGAAGGCTTGCCTTGAGACACCAAGTGCTTATAAAGACTATTTGGGCAAAGCTGAACCTTTAAATGAATGTATCAACAGACTTAAGTTAAAGAAGAAAATACGTGATAGCTAGTGATAACCAAAATTGATTTATTTTGAAGGAAACTGATTATAATGCACAGTATATGAATTTATCAACCACATTAGCAAGACAGATAATAATAAACCCCAGATTGCAAAGAAAATTTACTGGTAGATATGGTTAGTTGCTGATGCAATAGCTCAAAAATATAATTATTTAAAAAATCTTCTTATTCATGATGAAGAAATCAAGCTAAAAAGATGTCTTCTTATTGTATAGCATTTGTACATAATGGCATCAATGCAATGCATGCCTAAGTCTTCACACTTCAAAGAAATGACCTTTAAGCCACACTTAGGGAAAGTAAGCTAAAATTTGTGGGGCATTCCAGTTGCCAAGGACACTTATAATCATTTCCTTAATTGTCCTTGGCAATCTTATCATTAAAGGTGTGGAACATTAATTAATGACAGAACATCTATTCCTGGAAAAATAGGCCTTGCAGGCACAATAGACAGCTTATTCTTTGCACATTCTTTGTGAACACTGGTTTTACAGTGTGGGTCATCCATGTTGCAAGCGTTGCCTGGATGGCATGTAAACATTTGGAGCACTCGATTGTATGAGAATTGGATTGAATAAAATCAATGCTGATAATGCTGAAAATATGATCAAAACCAATGTTTCCCAAAGAAGCTTTTATGCCTAGATTAGTATCAGTGTTTAATTGACAGCCTCTTCACTTGGTTAATTACTTGGTCTATTGTGGCAGGGAGAGGGGAAAAAGGACAAAAGCATTTGTGTTATGAATAGTTGCCAATAAGGGAATCAAATAAGAGAAAGCCTAACACCCTGGTACAGAATGCCTTCTTACACAAAGTCTGCCTGGCATACCGTATGATTTTTTTGAATGACTGTCCTTAGAAAACAAATGGAAAATGTTGAAATAGAGCCTGCCTTTCAAAACACAAAGTTAGAACCATTGTATTTTTTAACTCTTTTATTTTATTTTATTCATTTATTTATTTTATTTGTTGGACATAGTCTTACACATTGGAGAGAATCACCATTACATATTTATGCATACATGGATATTGACAAAGTAAGTTAAGGCCAATCCTCATCCAAGATCTCCCCACTTTGTCCATTCCTCCCTCTCATGTCTCCTCTGCAATACCCCCAAGCTACAGATAAAAATGAGCATACATGTATATTAAATTTTTAAATCTCTGAGTTTCTCTGCCTGCCTGTGTATAGTTGGGCTTCTCATAGAACCATTGTATTTTATTGTCACCTTCTAGGAAAAACTCTGAGGTAAACTTTTTACTTTCATACAGTTTTTCTGTAAATAAAAAGGCACCAAAATAATATGTAAAATAAAAAACACATATTAAGAATTTATTCTTTGCACCGTTATCTTCAGAGTAAATTAAACTTTTCACAAAAGTGAAAAAATTGAGGTTCTGTATATTTATTCTTTATGTCTGAGTTTATAACACTGGAATTTATAACAGCTCTTCCTTTCTAGATTTTTCTGCAAGAATGCTAGTGCAATCCCTTCTTGGCAATAGCACAGCAATGCTGGAAGATATTTAGCATATATGTGGATTCAAATTAGAAGTCAGTCTTAATTCTTCTCTTTTTGTAGTACAACCTCATCAGCCTGTCCTTCAAATGTTGTTGTTCCTAAGTTTCGATCCAGGGCTCAGTCCCTGGTCCTTAGTCTTTTTCTTCCTGCATGAATTTCTTTGGTGAACTCATATTACCTATATGCTGATGACTCTCATGTTTGTCTTTCCACCCTGGACCTGTTCCCTGAATTCCACTTGGACATCTAGTTGGCATCTTAAACCTGTTCAAAGCTAAAGCTATCTTGGTTGCCTTAAATTCCACTTCTCCAATAGTCCTCCCCTATTTTTCCCCTTCTAGCATTCATTCCTTTATCTGAAACAGATCCCAGAAACCATGGAAGTGTTTAATCTCTCTCCATTGCTATTGTTACATGCTCATCATCTCTTACCTACATATCACCAAGTCTCCTAACTGGGTCCCCTCTCCCCTTCTCTTCCCTTTCACACCATTTTCAGCCATTGTTTAAACATAAGCACTTCACAAATGTGATCTCATTTAATCCTCATTAAAAATGTTCTGGCAAGGATATTACTGTATGCATAAAGAACCTGAGAATCGGACAGCTGGAAGCATTCGTAAGGAGCAGAATCAAACATTAGGCCTAAGCTTTCTGATTCCTAAGCCTATATTTTTTCCATTAAACCATATATGTTATGTTTAGGACATTAATGAACTGTTAATTACCTGACTAAAACATTAGTTAGACTAGTTGTATTTTGTCACCAAAGACAGTGATGGATTGAAAGGTTCATTTCCAGCATTGATTTTGCTATAGATAAAACCTGAATTCAGACTTTTAGTTACAGGCAAACTTTAATTCAGACTCTTGATCCATGTGGATTTGAAGCCAAACAAGTTTCTATCCTTTAAGGGACTCCAGCAAGAACACTGTAGAGCAAGCCAAGAAAAAGAAGAAGGAGAGAGCATGACTTGGCTCCATTTGTTAACTTGATCTGTGCCACAGATATTCATCCCAATGCATTTATGAGGCTTTTTTTTTTTAAGATCACTATTGGTGCCAAAAATCAAAGCCAAACAGTCATGCCATGATGACTGATGTGAGGTACACTCCAGAACTAAATGATCAAGCAAGTCCTATAGTATTACCCCAACTGGTCTCACACTTGGGTTTTTATTACTTATTTGGCTAACACAGATTTTTAAAATTTTAGTTGGGAAGAGGAATATCTTTTTATTTCAATTGGGAATAAGAATAACTTCTCACATATCATCTAATTTGTTCTCTTTAATTTAGGCCTAGATTGGTGTAAATTGGTGTCTGAATGAACTGGTATCTTCTATGTGCTTAACAATTTCTAAACCTCATATTTTCCCATTATCATATTCCCCCCAAATGGTGGGGATCATTAAACTGATCACATGTTGACTTTTGCACATAAATAAGTTACTACAACCCATCAAAGTTCATATTTGAAAATATTTACTGAACTTTTACATGCCAAATTGATATTGTTTGCAGATGGAAAAATTCAGGTTCAAATGGGTTAACTAACCAAACTGTACACATGTAGATGGCTTCTACATCTGCAGTCTATTATTTTCGCCCTATGCAATTATTAAAATTTATTAAATATCACTACTAAAACCTACTAAAACAAAAATGCCAGCAAAAAGTTTTGATAATGGTATTTTATTTTTATAGACATGTAATAATTCTACCTTTGTGAACATAAGAATGTACAATTGACATCATATCATAATGCTACTTCTATGGAATTATAGCTGGGACTTGATCCATGAAGAAAATATTAAATATATAATTTATATCAAATAATAATCAAACATAATATGCATCATATATTTATCTTTTGTGTATCCAAATTTTGATCATTAATCCCTAAAATGACCTCATTATTATTAAAAGTGGAATTTTACATCCATCATGCTTAATGTCCAATTTATACATTTGAGACACAAGCAACTTTGATGATAGACGTATATATTAATGTCACAGAATAGCTAATTCTCTAGCGGACATGTTTGTACCAGGAGATAACTTCTTAAAGGTGGCAGATGCAAAAAATAATTATATAATTTGCCTGTAGCACCTGTATAGTACATTGTAATTTGACTCCCTGATATGCTTGGATTTGAGATTTTACTATGCCAAGATTGCTGTAAGATTTCCTAGGTATTTATCACCTAGATATTTATTTCCTAGAGAAACGCCTGTAATGTCTTTCTCAGAAATTCACACACACAATTACAGCAACCTACTGTTCATAAGAGGCTGAGGTATGTACTTGTGGAATTCAATGCCCCACTGATAGGCAAAGTCATAATTTGATAGTTATGACTGTCTTCCTGCTAGAACAGGAACAATCTCTACTTCAAAGCATTAAAAATGAATGTAAGAGAAGAAAAGATCTAGAAAAATATCACTGGTAATGTTTGGTAGGCAGCAAAATAAATTATACATTAATTTTATTATTATTTCAAGTTACAATTTAAAATATTCTACCTAGTATCTGACTAATTTGACCATAATTTTATTGCCTTATATAATGTCTATAATTTCATTCAATTCCCATACACACACACACACACACACACACACAAAATAATTAAGCATATAACAAATAAAATTCATGTTGTTAAGTCTAGAATTCTCATCTTCTATTCACTCCTCAATCCACATAAATTAGTTTATTTTTCTAAAAAAATGAAAACTGTTGATGTCAAGGTTGTGCATGTTTTCCATGATGCATCATTAATAGCATTCCCTTGCTATAGCACAGCTGAGTGCTTCTTCCTTCCTCAAATACTTTTCTTGACTTCTGTGAAGTCACTTTTATTTCTGATTCTAGAGCTAGGTATGACAAGGCAATTTGGACTTTGGTACCTCTCTTAGTTCATTTGTGTTGCTATTTAAAAAGAACATTAAACTGCGTAATAAATAATAAATAACAGAAATTTATTTTCACAGTTCTGGACACTGGGAAATTCAAGTTCAAGGCATCAGCATATTTGTTGTCTGATGAAGAGGGTTCAGCCTCTGCTTCCAAGAAGATGGCTTGGACACTGTGTTCTCTAGAGGGGCAGATAGATGTGCTGTGTCCTCATGTGGCAGCAGGCATAAGAGCAAGAAGGGATAAACTCCTCTGTCAGACTGTGTAATCAGGGCACCATATTCCATTCATGAGGGGTGAGCCCTCATGGCCCAACCACCTCTTAAAGGTCCCTGACTTATAACAACACCAGCATTTTAGAGGGGACACATTCAAATTTCAGCAGTGCCTACTGCTTAAGTTTGAACCTTCGCTTATATACTTACTGACACTGTGATCTTGGGCCAATTAGTTTTAATCGATTAGTGATGTACTTCCATCATATGTAAAATGGAATACTAATATTAACTATCTGGTAAGGTTTTTTTTTGTTTGTTTTCTGATTTTTTTTTAAGAAAGAGGGACAGTGAGTGACAGAGAGAAAGAGAGAATCAATTTTATTTAGTTTTTCATCTGACTTTCCATGCTCTGACACTTCCTTCTGTACGTGGTGCTAGGATTTGAACCTGTATCGCATATGCCATGCAAGTGCTATAACTGCTCCAGCCCCTCTGGTAAAAATTTTATAAGGATTAAATGATGTAATATTTTTAAAGCATTTATAAAAATTGCAGGCATCTACTAAATGCTATAAAAAATTAGATACCACCATTTGCCATCCTCACCTTATTCTTCTTCTTTACAGACTCAGTTCACCCTATAGATGACTCTGATATTGGGTCTCTACCTATCCCCTTTTTCAGTCCCATGACTTCAAATTTCTATCATTTGTTGATAACTCCAAGATATATATCATTTCTTTTATGGATTCCAGGCTTTTATATGCAACTGCCCAACTTGAAATCACCTGAACTATAGGCACAAGATGTTATAAAATAGTTCTAAGTTAACAAGTTGGTTGATTTAGCAGCTCAAAAACATCATCACATTCCTAGGAACTTTCCATTTTTTGCTTTTCCATTTTTAGTATATCATCTCATTTTTCTGGTTACAAGATGGCCGCAATGGTTTTGGTCACCATATTTAGACCCGATAATGTGTAGTGCAGGGTTTCTCAATCTTGGCAACATTGGAATTTGGGACTGGAAAATTCTTTGCTGTGGGGTCAGTCCTGTGCACTGTAGGATGTTCTGTGGCATCCCTTTCCTATATTCAGTAGATATCATACTCCCAGATGTGACAAACAAAAAAACTCTATATATTGCAAAATTTCCCTCAGGATATAAAATTGTCCCAGTTGGAAATCACTAGTTTAATAAAAGAAAAAGAAGACACCTCTTGTTATGGGGCTTTTTTTATGAATATAAAAACTTTTCCTGACAAAATGGGCCTCAGGTCTCATTATCCAGATTTTTGTCACTTGTCCTTTCCCCAACAAATCACTAGACAGATAAGTAGCATTTGCATGATTTAAAGTAATTAGCATTTATTTTGGGAGTAGAACAGAATTGAACAGAATTGGCTAGGCCTTCAAGGGAAAATGAAGAAAACACCCTAGTGTTGGGTTAGAATAAGTAGTTGTTAGTACCTGTCCTAACCACTTTGCATTTGCACTGAAAATGACAGATCATGTCTTTCTGATGTCTTTCCACTTTCCCCACTAATCTGTATATTCTAGCTGCACCATTCTTTGTATTAAGCACACATTTCTTAATTCCATTTGCATCTTTTGTATTTGCTAGTTCCTCTTCTTGAAATTTTCTTTCTCAGAGTATTTTATGGGTCACATATTCTAGTCGTGCAGGTCTCAGATCAAGTGTCACTTCCTCCATGACTCCTACCCTATCTTATCATCCTTCCCTTTAGTCACTCTATTATGGCGTCTAATTTGTTTTCTACGTAATTCTTGCTGTTTTCCAAAATTTACTTATTCCATGTTGGCTGTACCTTGAACAAAATGTAAAGTTCCAAAAGCAGGAAGCTTGTTTTTCATTGTATACTCGGTTATAAAAGTACCTGAATGTAACAAGCACTCAATAAATATCTATTATATGAACAGATGAATGAATAAACTGAAACTTGTGTCCTGGAGCATATGAAAGAAACCATCTGAGAAACTCAGAAATAGTTGGGAGACAATTTGGTGGGATAGCTTCCTACACTCACTATGGAATGAGTCCATCTTTTAAATTGGGAATATAAAAAAATTATAAGCTGACTTCCAGTTTGGACCAAGATGGAGCAACAATCTGCACTTATCCTACTACCTTAAACAACTATAAATCAGAGAAAATACAGAATATAATTGTTTTTAGATATTAGCAGGACTCACAAAGCAGCAATTCTTTTTTTTTATTTGTTGAATATGGGCTTATGATTAAGGGGGAATCATTATCAAACAATCAAGAACAAATGTATATTCACATAGTAAGCCAAGGCTGATACCATTCCATGGTTTCCTTCCTTGGGTTCCCCATGGTTCCATGTTTCCCCCAATTAAACCCTTGTGTTAAATGGACTTCTTGTGGACGTCGTAGGTTTCCCTGAGTTGATTTACCTATACTCCCTCCCTGCAGTCTCCTTGATATCCTTCCTATTCCCTCCCCTCTCCTTGCCCCCTTCCCTATGTCTCCAGGCATCCTAGGCAAGGTTCCCCGTTTGTGTAAAAATTCGTACATGTTGAGGTGTTATTATTAGCCATCTATCATACTGTTTCCAGTTGTATTCTAGTTTCTACAAATAAGAGAAAACATTTGGCCCTTGAGTCTCTGAGATTGGGATACTTCACTTAGCATAATTTTTTCCATCTCCATCCATTTGGCTGCAAACATCATAATATCATTTTCTCTAATAGCTGAGTAGTATACCCTGTATAAATGTACCAAAGTTTTTGAACCTACTTGTTGAGTGAGGGGGCATCTGGGTTGAGTCCATAATTTAGCTATAGTAAATTGAGCTGCTATAAACATTGATGAAGCCATACCTCTATAATATGCTGATTCTAACTCTTTTGGGAAAACACCCAGGAGTGGGATAGCTGGGTCATAAGGTGTTTCCATCCCTAATTTTTTGAGTAGTCTCCACACTGCTTTCCAGAGTGGCTGAACCGGTTTGCAGTCTCACCAGCAATATGACAGTGTTCCTCTTTTCCCACAGCCCCTCCAGCATCTGTCATTGTTCGTATTCTTCATTTTTGCCACTCTAACAGGAGTGAGGTGGAATCTCAGTGAAGTTTTGATTTGCATTTCTCTTATTGCTAGTGATGTACAGCATTTTATTATATATTTATGGACTTTCTGGACTTCCTCCACTGAGAAGTTTCTTTTTAGTTCTGTAGCCCATTTATTGATTGGCTTATTTGTGATTTTGTTGTTTAGTTTTTTAGTTCTTTGTATATTCTGGATATTAGTTCTTTGTCTGAGGTGTAACAGGCAAAGATTTTCTCCCATTCTCTTGACACTCTTGACTAATTATTTAGCTGTGCAAAAGCTTTTTAGTTTAATTGCATCCCATTCATTTATTGCTTGTGCCGTGGGAGTTTTATTAAGGAAAGCGGCGCTGACACCTATGTCCTGTTGATTCTACTTCTTTTTCAAGTAAATTTAAATTTGTGGGTTTAATATACAGTTCTTTGAACCATTTTGATTTAATTTTTGTGCAGGGAGAAAGGTAAGGATCCAGTTTCAGTTGTCTACACATGGCTGTCCAAATTGTCTAACACCATTTGTTGAACAGGCTTTCTTTCTTCCACACTATGGTTTTGCCCCCTTCATCAAATATCAGATGGTTAAAGGTATGGGGGTTCATCTCAGAATCCTCTACTCTATTCCATTGGTTTTCAGTTCTGTTTTGATACCAATAACATGCTGTTTTTGTTATTATAGCCTTATAGTATAATTTCAGGTCAGGAATTGAGACACCCCCAAGCAGCAATTCTTGAGAGATGGCAAACAAACTAGATAATTCCTACAACGGCTCAATTTAATGCCTGGAGAGAATTTCCAAGACACCTTGCAGGGAAGGGAAGCCCAGGTAGATCCCGGTAGTTTTCCAGAGTTGAAGAGATAGAGATAAGAGCTTGGGAATACCAAGGTGGTTAGAACTTGCAGGAAAGAATAATATAGCGGAGACTGCAGCAGAGAAGGGATGGAGAGACAGAAGTCAGGATATCTGTACAGTGCCCTTATAATGTTCTAATGAGAAGTAATCTAACCCCATGAGACCTGCATTGATCTCTTTGGTGGGTAGTGACCACATTACCTTCCACTAGACTCCACCTCATAAAGGTTCCTCCACCTCAATACTACCACACCAGACAGCAAGCATTGAGCACACAAATCGCCAGGGGACAAACCTTATCCAAACCATAGAAACCCTTTGTCAAATATGTGACTTAAGAGGAATTTTCCCATTCTGTGAGTTGGCATTGCACTCTCTTATTTGTTCCCTTTGATGCATGCACGTTTAAATTTTTGATGAAGGGTAGTTTATCTGTTTTTTGTTTTTATTGTTGTCTGCTTCAGTGTAATTCTGATTCATTTTGAATTAGTTTTTTTAATATAATGTGAGTCAAGGTATTAAGTTCATTCTTTTCATGTGCATATCCAATTGTCCCAGCTTTATTATTGAAAAGACTATTATTTCCCCATTAAATTGTCTTGGCAGTCTTGTAAAACATAAATTGACTTGGGCTGGGAATGAAGCTCATTGGTAGAGCTCATGCTTAGCTGCATATCAAGACCATGGGTTTGATCTCTAACACCATAGTAAATATTAACTGACCATAAATACAAAGATTTATTTGTGGACTCTCATTTTATTCCATGGATTTACAATCTTATCCTTATGACTATACCACATTGTTTTGATTACAAAAACTTTGTAGTAAGTTCTGAATTTGGGAAGTCTGAGTTCTTCAACTTTTCTTCAATATTATTTTGAATATTCCAAGTTTCTTGCATTTCCTCATGAATTTTGGGAAAATCATGTCATATCTGCAAATAAGGTATATATGTATATATGTATATGTTCATATACATATGTGTATATATATATGCCGTCCAGGCTGCTGGACCACTGAGTCACATCCCCTACCTTTTTTATTTTTATTTTGAGACAGAGTCTGACTAAGTTGCTTAGGGCCTTGCTTAGTTGCTGAAACTACCCTTGAACCTGCAATCCTCCTGTTTCAACCTTCCAGGCCATGGGATTATAGGCACATACCACCTTGCCAGCAAGGCAACTAATATTTTGACAGCTCACTAAAACACCAAGCTTACATTCCTATAATAAAAACCACATCATCATGATGTATGTCTTTTAATATGTTGTTGGATTTGGTTTTCTAGAATTTTGTTGAAGTTTTTCTATAAAATGCACCTACATTAATTAGAAAATACTGGCCTGTAGTTTTTTTTTTCTTGTGATGTCTTTGGCTTGGGTATCAGTGTAGTAGTGGCCTCAAAAAAAAGTGAACTTGTGAGTTTTTCTTCCTATTCTGTATTTCAAAAGAATTTATGAAAAATTAGTGTTAATTCTTCTTTAAATATTTGATGAAATTCATCTATGAAACCATCTGAACCTGAGCTTTATTTTATGGGTACTTTTTCATATTACCAACCATCCGTTTACTTCTCATAGCTCTATTCAGATTTTCTAGTTTTTCTTTAGTCAATCAATTGTATCTTCTTAGGAATTTGATTATTTTATCTAGGTTATATAATTTTTGGTATGTGATTGTGAACAGAATTACTTTACGATATAGCTTTTACTTCTATAAGATCAGTTTTAAGCTCTTATTTTTTATTCCTGGTTTTAGAAGCTTGAGAATCAATTTCTCTCTCTCATCAAGAACACTTAACATTTTGCCATTTTTATTAATCTTTTCTAAGAACCAACTTTTGGTTTCATTGATTTTCTCTATTGTTTTTCTATAATATGCTTAATGTATTTATATAACAAATTTTATTATTTCATTTTTCTGCTTGATTTGGGTTTATTTGTTTAGTTTTTCTAGTTTTTATGATGGAAAGTTGAGTTATTGATTTGAGCTTTTTCTTTTAAAATATAAGCATTTTATAGATATTCATTTCCCTCTATGCATGGCTTTAGCTGCATTGTGCAAGTCTTGGTGTGCTGTGTTACTATAGGGTTGGGTACGCAGCTTAGAGTCACTAGAGCTCTCTTTGTTTACTATTTTTGCACCATATATTCCCTCATTCATTTATTTTCAGCCTATTTGTGTCTTTGAATCTAAACTGTGTCTTTAATAGAAACATAGTTGTTTCATGTTTTTTTACCTTTTCTGACATTTACTACATTTTGGTTGGAGTATTTAATCCACTTATATTATGTGCAATTATGAAAAATGTAGGATTTTGCTATTTGACTCTATGTATTAGGACTTTATGCTTCATTAATTCCTCTAGTATTACTTTCACTAGGGTTAAATAATTGATAGTGTACCATTTATTCATTTCCTGTTTATTTTACTATACATATATTTCGATATTTTCTTGATGTTTTTCCTAGTGATTATACTTAACATCCTAAATTATAACAACCTAGTTCAGATTTCAATCGTTTCATAAAACCTTTGCTTCTATATAGGAAATCCCCTTCCCTTACTTTTCACCATTATTTTCAAATGAATTACATCCTTATAGATTGCCTGTCAGTTGTATATACTTTTTTTATTATGAGTTGAGTGGTTTTACAATCATAGATGTGTACAGAGTAACAAAATGGTATGCATTTGATTGCAAACCATAGTTACCACCACATTGCTTGCACCCCAGTCTCCTGATTCTTCTACATTGTGCCCCTAACAAATATAATTGACTATATATGTGTGTGTGTATAAGATTGTGAATTTTACAGAATTAGATGATTGCATATATAATATTTGACTTCTCAAAGGGGTAAAGAGTATTCTACATTGTTGGTTGTCTCCCTAGATCCTTCCCTAGCTTCCCTTCTCTTCCAAACCCTTGCCTCTCCCTCTCCCCAACATGTCTATGGTTCCCCTAGATTATGTGTTGCTATGACCTTGATGGGTCCAAAACATCAGTTTGAATACCTTTCAACCACACCTCGGTTTAGCTCTAGACTCCACAAATGAGGGAAAACATTTGACCCTTGACTCTTGGGGTTTGGCTAACTTTGTTTAGCATTTCTTCCATTGCCATCCATTTACCTTCAAAGGCCACAATAACATTGTTTCTAATAGCTGAGTAGAACTCCATTTTATATATATTTGTGTGTATGTATGTGTGTGTGTATACACACACACACATATCAGAGCTTTTGGATCCATTCATACAGTGAGGGCATCTGGATTGGTTTCATAATTTAGCTTTTGTAAATTGAGCTGCTATGAACGTTAATGTTGCTGTGTCACTGTAAGGTGCTGATTCTAATTCTTTTGGGAAAATACCCAGAACAGGAATAGCTGGTTCATGCAGTGGATCCATTCCTAATTTTTTGAGGAATTTCCACACTGCTTTTCAGAGTGGCTATACAAGTCTACAGTTTCACCAATAGTGTGTGAGTGTTCCTTTCTCCTACAAGCCCTTGAGCATCTGTTACTGTCTGTATTCTTCATCTTTGCCAGTCTGACTGGAGTGAGATTAAATCTTAATGAAGTTTTGATTTGCATTTCACTGATTACTAGTGATTTAGGATTTTTTCTCATGTATTCAATAGGTTCCTCAATGTCCTCTGTTGAGAAGATTGTTTAGCTCTCTGGCCCATTTATTGATTGGATTGTTAGTGTTTTTTATTTGAATTTGTTAGAGTACTTTGTAAATTTAGGATATTAGCCCCCTGTTGGAGGAATCACAGGCCATGATTATCTCCCATTCTGAAAGTTGTCTCTTGACAATTTTGACCAATTCCTTGGCTGAGCAGAAGCTTTTAGTTTAATGGCATCTCAATAATTTTTTCTTATTTTTTATTGGTGCATGATAGTTGTACATAATGATGGGATTTGTTGTTACAAATTCATAGATGTAAACAATATAGCAATACAAATTGGTCAATCCCCCCCCACACTCCCATACCTCCCTCTTCCTGTTTCCCAGATCCCTTGCCTCTCTTTCTTGTTCCTATATTTTTCCTAAAATATCCAAATACTGTGACATAGCTCCTATACCTATGAAGAACATTATTTATTGTACATGATCATAATATACACAGTGACATACTTATAAATGCTTGGAGTGTACCATGCTTTTTAACCCAGTTCCAACATTTCCCCTTCCCCTCCCTTCTTATCGCCCCTTGTTATTTTTGGATATAATTGACAATAGGAATAAACATTTACACTTTTTGTAAAGGTATGCAGTAAAACTTATTCACATATCTTATGCAGCATCTTGCAATTGTATCTCACAAATATTGACATATTGCATTTTTCCTACAATTCACTTTTCACTATTTTTTCTTTTCTGCTTTTTAAATTTTTATTAAGAAGTTGAGTTTATTTCCTGCCAGTGCAGCCACCATTGGTGAACGGCAGACAGAGCCTGGAGAGGGGAAAAGGATTCTATCCGTACCAGTAGGAAAGCAGTAGTTCAGCTGGGTTTTCTTTCTGCCATCGGAACCACCGTCGGTGAGTTGCCATTAGAGCAAGGAGAGATTAAGGGATTTTATCCATCCAGCCAGGAACAAAAGAGGTCGGCTCTGTTACATTCCATGTGTGGAGCAGCCTCTGCGGGCAGGGCTGCGGGCAGGGCTGCAAGCCCATGCTGTGGCTCTGGAGCTGAACAGAGTTAGCAACCCCATCACTTCTGGAATCCTGTGCTATATTAAAACAGAGCACAGAGCACCGGGCCAGCACATTTGCAGACATCCTCCAAGCTCATACACTGTGGGGGGCGAGAGCTGTGCTGGGAAGTGGCCTGCTGAGGCACCCAGTGGAACAGGCTACTCTGTGGGAAAGCCGGGTGCCATTTGGAGCCCCAGGACACAGCTCTCCCTGGCTTTTTAGAGCTGCCTATGAAACCTGCATCAGGAAAATGCCCCTGGCTTCAGTCTAATCCAGGAAAAGAAGGCCTTGACTAGGTCCAGGCTCCACCTTTCTTAAGGGGTCTTCAGTTTATGGAATAAAGGGGAGCAATTCCCTGCCCTGTCCACTTCCCCCAGCCAGTAGGATCATGTGACAAGTTAAAGGCTCTGAGCCTTCTGCCACAAGAGACAGTACATGCATGCATCTCCTAGCAGAGGGAGAATAGAAATCATCCTTACTCCCCGCTCATTAAGGCTTCTGGCTTCAGTTCCCCTGGGAGGCTGGCAAACAACAGGGCTTACCAGAACCAGTCCTCTTCATTGGAAGCCCCTCCTAGGAATCCCAGGAGTCTGAGACTACCCCAGTCCTTTTTGTGTGACCACATAACCACACACTGAGAGATATTCATATTGAAAAACAGAAGGAAAATGATCATCTCCTCCCAAAGGTCCCAGAGACTCCCTTACTGTCTATAGTTCCAACTTTTCATTAAGAATTTTTACTTTTTATCTGATTTTGCATACATATTTACATTTTTTCTTTCTTGCATTCTGTTTATCTCCAGTACCTGATGTGTATTGGCACAATAGCTGGAACAGTTTATCGGTTCATGGACATATAAAAATAATAGTTACTTTTTTTTATTGGATTTTTCTGCAGTCCTTTTTGATTTTTTAGTTTCTATTCTATTTTTTCTGTTCCTGTGTGTTTTAGTTTGTGTCTTTGTGCATTTGCTCATCTCCTTCTCCTCCCTTCTAAACAGAGGGATTCTGGTCTGTGCAATTAGTATCGGAAGTATTCTGTGATTGACCTCCTTATTTTACCTACATGTGCTTCTACCCTTGTGCGATCTCCCAAATCCTATTAATATCTCTTTTACCCCTCCTATATTTTACCACAGCTATACCTGCTTCCCCTGGGCCTGCTTTTTCTTGCCATTTTTCCTTTTTTTAAAATTTTTTAATTTTTTAATTTTTTATTTATTTTCTTTAATTTATTCTTTTATTTTTTATTTTTTTCTTTCTCTTCCTTTCCTGTTCTTTCTCTCTTCAGCAGATCCTATACCTCCTTCAATCTCTCACTGTCCACAATAGGTTAATACAGCAAACTAGCTCGCAATGTCCCTGAATTGAAATGAACCACGCCTCAAATTAACTCCTTTGCCCCTTACTCTCTCAATTCCTAAACTTCATGCTATTCTTTCTCCTCCTCACCCAAGCCTTTAACTTAGTCCTATCCCATTTTTATCTTTTCCTTATTCCTAATTGAATCACTGAATACATGCTAACACCTAGTTCTTTATTCTAACTCAGGAGCTCCACACTACCTTCCTTCTCCACTTCCTTGGTTTTCTTGATTGTACTTCCCCCCATCTTCTGAGTCCCTGCTAAGTGAAGTGAAGGACATTCTTCAAAATGGGTATTTGCTGGTTATCTTAACATATTGTAAGAGCTCTCATGGAAGAAAACCACTTCTAAAGGTGCTAATCATAATTATGACTGTTTTAGTTGAAACTGTTCAGTATATTCCCCTATAGGCTCACATTTCTTCATTGACTGGACTGGAATCTGTTCTTCCCAAGTAGCAACCCAGCCCAATGAAGCACAGGCATAAGAAGCTCCAATAACCCTTACAGCAGTAGTTAACATAGTCGGTCTTCAAGCCACATCCCCTGTATCAGAAAAGGGGTAATTACTCCCATCCTCACACTGACAGCTCCCCATCCAAGGACTCCATGGCAGGGGTCCTGGATGAAAACCAAGAAAAATATATCAACATTATGATCAGTAACTCAATCAAGGAGTTGAAAGAAGAATTAAGGAATGAGATCAGAGAGCAGTTTCAGGTGATGAGAGACAACTTTCATAAGGAAATAAGGGAACAATTCCATGAAATGAAAGATCATATTTATAAAGAGACATCCTGAAGAGAGATGTAGCAGAGCTATCAGAATTGAAAAATACTGTCAACCAAATCAAATCCTCACTAGAAGATACTAACACCAGAGTAAACTCAACAGAAAATAGAACTTCAGCCCTGGAAGAACAAACATCAGATAATGAAGACAGGTTGAGCAATGTCGAGTTCAAGGAGGACAGACAAGAAAAGAAACTTATCATGTATGACCAGAACTTCCAAGTAATATTTGATGAGATAGAAGAAACAACCTGAGAATATTTGGACTGGAAGAAAACATCGAACAACAAACAGGAGGCATTAAGAACATATTAAATGAAATAATCAGGGAAAACTTTCCTCACATCAGGATTGATCCAGATTACCAAATCCAAGATGCCTATAGAACACCAAACAGACCTAACCAAATGAGAAATTCACCAAGACATATCATATATAAAATGATTAACAGAGAAACTAAAGAAAGAATTCTAAAAGCAGTTAGGGAGAAGCCCCAAGTCACGTTCAGAGGCAGACCAATCAGAATCAGTATGTATTTTTCAGACCAGACGATGAGGGCCAGAAGAGCTTGGAACAATATTTTTCAAGTCTTGAAAGAGAACAATTTCCAGCCAAAGTTAGTATACCCTGCAAAACTCAGCTTTAAATGTGACAGAGAAATTAAATACTTCAATGATAAATTCAAGCTAGCAAGATACATGAACACAAACCCTGAATTACAGAATATTCTCAAGGACATTCTTCATTCAGAAGAACACACTAATAATCTCTAAACTTCTAAACAAGAGAGTGTCTACAATCACAATACACTCCAATAGAAACCCAAGATGGTGCAAAACAGCAACAATCACAAAGTCTAGGACTCAAATTCCATATCTATCCTAACTCTGAATGTGAATGGTCTCCATGCCCCAATTAAAAGACACAGACTGGCTTCCTAGATTAAAAAACATAATCCAACAATATGTTGTCTGCAAGAGACACACCTCACACTCAAAAATAGATACAGACTGAAGGTGAAAGGTTGGCAAAATGTCTACCTGGCCTGTGGCCCCAAAAAGCAAGCTGGCGTGGTGATCCTAATATCTGATAAAGTTAACTTTGATCCAAAACTACTTAGAAAGGACAAAGATGGACAGTACATCATAATAAAAGGGACAATTCACCAAGAAGACTTAACGATAATTAACATTCATGTCCCCAATCACAATTCCCCCAAATACATGGAAAAAACACTCAAGGACATTAAGCCCCTCATTGATCTTAACACAATAATACTGGGGGACTTCAATACACCATTATCAACATTGGATAGATCATCAAAACAAAAAATCAAAAAAGATATCTCCAATCTGAACATCTCTATTAACCAATTGGGCTTAACAGACATCTACAGAATATTCCATCCTAAATCAGCTGAATTTACCTTCTTCTCAGCAGCTCATGGATCCTTCTCAAAATTAGACTACATCCTAGTCCACAGAGCTAACCTTAACAAATTCAAAAAAGTGGGTATAGTCCCATGTATCCTGTCAGATCCACAATGCTGTGTTCTTAGCAATCAACAACAACAAAAAATAAAACAAAACAAAAAACAAACAAACAAACAAAAAACAGAAGCTACTCTAATACTTGGAAATTGAATAATACCCTTTTAAATGAAGAATGGATAAAAGACCAAATGAGATCAGAAATCAAAAAATTCTTGGAAATGAATGAGAATAATGAAATGACATATCAAAACCTCTGGGATAGTATGAAAGCATACTTCAGAGGCAAATTTATAGCGCTGAATGCATACATCAAAAATCTGGAAAGAGCCCAAATAAATAGTTTTATGCTCCAACTCAAACTCCTGCAAAAAGACGAACAATCCAATCTCAAAGCTAATAGAAGACAGGAAATAACTAAAATCATAGCTGAAATCAATGAAATTGAGAACAAAAAAACAATACAAAATATCAACAAAACAAAGAGTTGGTTCTTTGAAAAAATAAATAAGATTTGTAGAACCCTTGCCAACCTCACCAAAAAGAAGATTGAAATGAAGCAAATCAATAAAATTAAAGACAAAAATGGAGATGTCAACACAGACTCAATCAAAATCCAGGAGATTATCAGATCTTATTTTGAAAAGTTATACTCTGCCAAGTTTGATAATATGGAAGATATGAACAGATACTTAGCTACATATGACCCCAGATTAACCCCAGAAGACATTGAAAATCTAAACCAACCTATCTCAGGTTCTGAAACTGAAGCAGAAATGAAAGGCCTTCCAAAAAGAAAAGTCCTGGACCTGATGGATTCATGGTAGAATTCTACCAAATATTTTCAGAAGAATTAACACCAATCCTCTATAAGCTTTTTGAGGAAATTGATAGGGTTGGAGCACTACCAAACACTTTTTATGAAGCAAATATAACTCTCATACCAAAATCTAAGAAAGACTCATCAAGGAAAGAAAACTTTAGACCAATTTCCCTGATGAACATAGATGCAAAAGTCCTTAATAAAATTCTAGCTTATTTGTTCCAAAATTGCATTAAAAAGATAATACATCACGATCAAGTGGGCTTCATTTCTGGAAAAAAAAGGCTGGTTCAACATTCGTAAATCAATTAATGTAATTCACCACTTAAATAGAATTAAAAATAAAAATCATCTCAATCAACACAGAAAAGGACTTTGATAAAATTCCGGATCCTTTTATGCTCAAAACTCTGGAGAGGAGAGGGATCAAGGGAAACTATTTTAGCTATGTAGGATCCATTTATGACAGACCCATAGTAAACATTATACTCAATGGCAAAAGACTGAAAGCATTTCCTCTTAATTCAGGAACGAGACAAGGCTGTCCACTTTCACCATTCTTATTCAATATAGTCCTTGAAACTCTTGCCAGAGCTATCAGACAAGAGAAGGAAATCAAAGGAATTCAAAAAGGAAAAGAAGAAGTCAAGTTGTTTCTATTTGTGGATAACATGATCCTCTACCTAGAAGATCCTATAAGCTCAACCAGGAGACTTTTGGAGCTTATAAACAACTTCAGCAAAGTGGCTGGTTATAAGATTAACACCAATAAATCATTAGTTTCCCTATACTTCAGCAACAAGGACACTGAAGAAGAAATTAGGAATTCTGTACCTTTCACCATCTCCTCCAAAAAAAAATATAATACTTGGGCATAAATCTCACAAAGGATGTCAAGGATCTATACAATGAAAATTATTGAACTTTAAAAAAAGAAATTATAGAAGATCTGAGAAGATGGAAAAACATTCTATGTTCCTAGTTAGGTAGAGTCAATATCATCAAAATGGCCATTTTACCTTAAGCCCTATACAGATTTAATGCAATCCCTATCAAGATATCAACGTCATTCTTCACGGCTATAGAAGAAGCAATACTCAAATTTGTATGGAATAACAGAAGACCAGAATAGCCAAAACATTA